>PVHY01008459.1:0-61427 GCA_004024945.1 Uropsilus gracilis | reverse complement strand
CCCGGGGTACCACGGACTCAAGCAATCCCCAGCCTCAGCTTCCCAGGTAGCTGGGATTATAGGCGCACGCCACCACGCCCAGCTATTTTTTGGAACTAGGTCTCGTTACTGGCCCCAGGCGGGACTCGAACCGCGATCCCTAGCCCCGGCCGCTTCATAGGCTGAAGCTTACAAGCACGAGCCACCGTGCCCGGCCTCATCGTCTTAGTCGTTTGTGTCCCTCCTACCCCAGATTTCCTTCCCTTCCCCTCTCATGCCCTATGCTTCAATTTTGCTAAAAATTAGGTTGTTTTTTTTTTGAGACTAGGTCTCACTATTTTTTGCCCATACTGTCTTGTTGGGCAGGTTCTCGTTGCCTGGGGTACCACAGACTCAAACAATCCCCAGCCTCAGCTTCCCAGGTAGCTGGGATTACAGGCGCGCACCACCACACCCAGCTATATTTTGTAACTAGTTCTTGCTACAGCACCAGGCAGGACTCGAACTGCGATCCCTAACCTTGGCCACTTCATAGGTTGAAGCTTACAGGCACGAGCCACCGTGCCTGACCTAAAAATTAGTTTTAAAGTTTTCTTGTCTGTTTGTTTTCTCTTTGTCCCTCATATAAGTGAGACCATCCAGCATTTCTCTTTTTCTTTTTGGCTTATTTTTGCTAGCAATTCCTTCTAGCTCCAGTCATATTGCCATAAATGATATGTTTGTCTTTTTTGATCGATGAATAGTATTCCATCATGCACATATACCACAGCTTTCTGTACCATTCATCTATTTTGGGGCATTTGGGTTGCTTCCATATCCTGGCTACTGCAAATACTGCTGCAATAAACATCCCGGTACAGGTGTCCTTTTGAATTAGAGTTTCTGTAATCTTTGGGTAGATTCCTAGAAGTGGGATGCTAAATCGAATGGGAGTTCCATTTTCAGGAGTTTAAGGGTTCTCCACACAGCTTTCCATAGTGGCAGGACCAGTTTGCATTCCTACTAGCAGTGTAAAAGTAGCCCTCTCTCTCCACATCCATGCCAGCATGCATCAAATGTTTCTTATAGAAAAATCACCAGCAGAAACAGTGATAACCGTTCAAAAAAACACTGTATTCTAAGGACATTGTAAGTTTTCTTAAATTTCTACATAGATGCTATTTTTGTTACCCTATTTCCCTTTTGTGCTTAACACAGGAATCATTAAAATGAAAAAAAAAAATCACTTCTCTCTTCTTAGACATTTCCAGGGAAGTAGAAATATCTAAGGAAAAAACATTTTATTGCTCATCTAAGAAAATGTGTCCATTAGTCAGAGAATTTCCTAGTACCTCAAAAATGAGACTTAGTTCTCTAAACTATAAGATTAAATAGTGTACTTAAGTTTACTTCTCCGAAAAACCATTGTGCAATATGACACTAAAAGCAAGGCACCTCGTTTCGGAGTATCTATTGGGGGACAAAAAGAAACCACTTTTTTTTTTTTTATAATTACAGGCATATAAGTATTCTGCTGAGACATTTCTGCATTCTAACATCCCTAATGCCTACAAACTAGAAGGAAAGACACATTAAAAACAAACAAAACGCCTAAACTTCCCCAGAACTGGTTATACACTTGCAAAATTGATGCAAGTTCACGACCTCATTCTCACTCCTCCGTCCTTGACTCACCTACTTTGAACCAAATACTGTCAGGCTTTAGGATTCATAAAATACAAGAAAATTAGGGTTCTGGCTTTCGCAAACATTAACGTATCGACAAGCAGGAGACCAATTAAAATGCTAGAGGAGGCTCCTCCGGGATGAAGGCTAACAGTTCATTAAGTGAACGACTTCAAAGCAAGATTGGAAACAGATCTCTCCAACTCAGCATTCTTTCTTTTCAGGTACTGTGAACCCTCCCGCAGGTTTAAAATCAATCTAAGAGGTGGCTTTCAATCTTTCCATTTCAATCCTAGTTTTCAACTCTCCACAGAACACAACAAATAGGCTGGGAAAACAGGAACTGCTGAGACTGGAGCCAAAGAGCCAGTGCATTCAAGGGGGCGGCCCTCCAGGGAGCCGACAATGCATAACACTTGAGCAGAAATCACATGAGCTGCGGGGTAAAACCGCGGTCAATAAGTCTCCTTGCAGTCAGCTGCTCCCTAGGACCTGGAGAGATGGGGCAGGGGCGCCCCTTTGGCATCTGGGCGACCCAAGGCCGGAGCCCTTCCTGAGCAAGGCTCCAACCCACCACCCGGGCCGTGCGACGCGGATTCGCGAGATCCAATGCCAGCTTCTTACCTGCTTTTGCACGTCAGCATCGCTGAGGGCCATGGCTCAAGAGAGGCTAAGCCGGTGGGCAACTAGCTTGAATCAGACTTATGGGAGTGATGGAATCAACTGGAGAGGAAAAACCAGCGCAGGTTTCGGCTTCTTTTGCTTTATAAGCCCCGCTTCCGGTTCCTGCCAGGTGATCGCGCAGCCCAGCCCAGTGAACGTCTCAGCCAGTGGGAAGAGAGCAAGCCCGGGAAGTCCCGCCCCCGCCCCGCCTCGCCCCGCCCCCCAGCCTAGCTGCTCGGGGGCGCTGGAGCTCGACCCCTTTGGTTGTCGTTGACTCGTGACTCCCGCGTTATAGTCCCGAACAGTGGTTCTCATTCCTAAGGGAGAGATCAGAACTTCCTGTGTCTGAAATTAGGGGCGGGGGTGTGTGGGGGTTGTGTGGATTTCTTCCGTTTACAGTTCTTGCATTGAAAAAAATGGTTTAACTATTTTTTTATACCAAAACCATAATATATTACTGTATTTTGCTGGCCTTAGCGGAAGTAAAGTCATCAATAATATTTTATTAATAGGTTTTAATTTTTAGAACTATATTAAATTTACAAAAAATTAAACAGCATAGCTCCCATATACCTTTCTTCCTTCACATAGTTTACACTTTATTTAACGTCTTACATTTATCTGGCACATTTGTTAACAACTAGCCAGCATCGTTGTATTAACTAAAGCCTCAGTCTTAACCTAATATCCGTTTTCTGTTGCAGGATACATTATTTAGTTATGTCTTCTAACTTTCCTGTTGGTTATGACATTTTTCTCAAACTGTAACTGGAAGATCTGGAGCTGAGGCTACTTGGCACCATCTATTGCCAATAGAGACAGAAATCCAATCTTTAAGGAGAGCTTTAATCAGACAGCGGGCAATATGGGAGAGGGGAGTGTTAACATCCTAAAGATACTGCCTTAACATTTCATTTCTAGCTGACATTTTTATAGCGAGTTGAACGAAGACAGTTGCTTGGCAGTAAGCAGGCAAGTAAGTTTTCCACTCCCCGGAGCCGCTGGAAGCTCCTTACTGCTCTCCTGGACACCTGGCCTGAAGCTCTGCGGGTGTGCTGAGTCTGGTGTTTAGATAGCACTGACTTCCTGCATTCCTCCAGATGTGTCCTTGAGCTGGGAAGTTAACTCAGGGCAAACAGGTTATAAACAACGGATGTGCCTATTCCTCACTGTACCATGCTTAGTGTCCTACCTGATCATGTCACCTCCCTACTTCCTATCAAAGCTGTTCTTATTTTTGATAATCTTGACAGTTTTGCACAGATTTCTAGTTAGGATTAATGTAGGGGGGCGCCTCTTATCAAAATTTTCTCCTAAATTGTGGGATTTGGGGAGAGACTGCAGGCTCAAAATGCTATTTTCATGACATCTTTATGAAACATGCTGGGAACATGATTTTTCTCTTAATCTTTGAACCTGATCACCTGGATGAAGAAATGTCTAGGAGGTTTCTCCTCTGTAAAGTTTCTTTCCCTCTTTACTCTTTCTAAGGCTGTGCTGTGCATTCCACACTTAAGGAGTAAGAAGTTATGCTCCACCTCCCTTTGAAAGGCAATATCTACATTTTTGGAATTCTTCAAATGAGCCCATGCATTTTCTAATATTCCCAGAACATGCACAGAGGAAATTATTTAAAAAATTAGGGCAGTAATTTCCCCAGGCTTGTTTTAAGTCCCATTTCCCTGCTTCCACAACTGTAAAGGCTAAAAACTTTTGGAAACATAATTTTTATAAGACTCCTAGTAGAATTATAGATAAAAAAGAATACATATTTTTATGGCTAGATTTACATTTATTTTTTAATATTCATCTCCTATAGTTTAATCATGGATTAAATGATTTTGGTTAGTACATGAGTGAAGATTACGAAGGACATGCTTTAGATTCATTTGCAGTATTTTTCTTATTCAAGTTACCCCTTTTTTCCCTTCAGAGACACTTGAGCATCAGTGTTTGGTGGTTGCTTCTAGCAAGCCTTTTGCTTCTTTTAATTTTGGTTGCTATGTAAGGAGTGATCCACCTATATCTGGATGATTCAAAATCATGATTCTCCTAGTAATCTTAGCCTTGCCAGTATATGGACTTAACACCACAAATAAGACTAGCTTCTCACCTACCATAGCTTCCTTTATAGTAGAATGAAAGGCTAAGAGTTAAAATCATTGCAATTTCTGTGATGACTTTTTCTGGAGGTTTCCAAACCTGAAATGCACAGTGAACTGCAAATGCAAGTGCAGTCCTACAGCTGTCATACTTCTTGCCAGATCAAGGTCCATGTCTGTATCAGCCATTTGGTCAAGGGTAGCCAGTACTGGAGACAGCACACAGCTCCACTGTGGTGGAAACCAAACCACCATGGGTCATCATGGCCATGTCTATTAACTTTTACTTTGAAGAAATTTCAGATGTATTAAATTCTAAGTAACGAACTCCCTTGACCAAGATTCACTGATTAATACTTTATCACTTACCGTAAGTATTTCAGTTTGTCTTCTAAGAAGCAGTGTGTACACTGCTCAAATTCAGGAAATTTAAAATCCTTTTTTTTTTTTTGAGACTAGTTCTCGCTATTTTTGCCCATGGGACCGACCGCAGGCTCACAATGCTCGGGGTACCACGGACTCAAGCAATCCCCAGCATCAGCTTCCCAGGTAGCTGGGATTACAGGCGCGCGCCATCACGCCCAGCTATTTTTTGGGACTAGGTCTCACTGTGTTGCCCCAGGCAGGATTCGAACCAGGACACCTGGTCCCCTCCGCGGCTTCCTAGGCTGCCGTTTACAGGCACGCGCCACCGTGCCCGGCAACTGCAGAATTCCTTTATGGACACAGTGCCTCTGTTCAGGTAGGACCTCCGCTTAGAATGAACTCCTTACGCCCAGTCTGCCCCCACCCCCCATAAAAACCTTTTCTATAGAAATTTTCCACGAGGACTCCGTGCTTCTTTTGAAACTTTTGTCTCCTGTTGGCCCATACTTGTTTGTCCAAACATCCAGAAACATCCAAAACATCCAGAAAGCACATTCTGTTCATGCAACAAGTTTCCTAGCTCGGGGAATGGCCAGCCTCTTTCCCACACAACCACCTCCTCCAGCCATCCGTGGCCTCCGCCAAACCAGAAATCATAGACTTGAACGACTCCTGGGAAGGGCGAGCGCGGGAGATCGTCTTCCGGGTCATATCTGCGCAGGGACCTCCGGGATCCATGGTCTGCGCTTCCGCTCGGAAGAGCAGAGTCGCCCCCTTCCGGCGCGCCGCTCCCCGGCCCGCCCCGACGCCGGCGCTTACGGAAGCACGCCGGGGGTGACCTCACCCTCCAATATGGCGGCGGCGGTAGATTAGGGCCGCGGGTCGGAGCAGCCACCGCCGCTGGGGGACCCTGTCGGAAACAGCTGCCGCCGCCGCCGCCTCTTTCATCTCTTCTGGGGCTGGGGCCAGGGCCAGGTGAGGGGAGTGGGTGTCCGGGCAGGAGGCCCTGGGTCCTCACCAGGCTCCTGAGGCGCTTTTCACAGGGTAGAAAGGTGCCCAGAGACTGTTCCGAGCCGCCGGCCCCCCAGTGGTTCCGACGACGCGTGAGTGAGTGTCAGTGCGTGTGACAGTCACTGAGAGCGGGTGGTGCCGGCGATGCTTCGGCCTAGGGTTCTAGAAGCTTAAGGGTCCATTTCATGAGAACCCGGCGTGTCCAGCGTGGACCCAGCGTGAACGCTTGTTGAGCGAGACTTCCTGAGGGGCTCTCATAGGTGTAAGGACTTAACCCGAACCCACAGATAGCTTCACATGGGAAGCCAAGGTCCGTTTTTCAGGACCAAGCTCAGAACGTGGATTTCTTGGCCCAAGAATTGGTTTGCAGGGGATTCGTTTAGAATGATTACGGATTAGTTCTGTCAGTCCTCCTGGTCGTTTCTTACAGATTGTTAAAATTTTTTATCCTTTATTCACTGCTGTTTTGATACCCATTATTTTTTTCTTTTCAAAATAATCTGCCTTTTTATCACCGGGGGCAATACACAGTTGTTTCTTCCTTTGATTTTTGACCTCTCACCCTGCCAAGGAGATGCCCAATTTTTTTCCTTCACAACTGACTGCGAAGGAAAACTAGACTTTTTGAGATAAGGCTTTATTAGGTTGAAAATGAGACGCTCTGGTCAGTTGTACACAGGCTTCTGACACTTTATCTCAACCACTTCTGGCGATAGTGTTTGTTTATCCAAAGTAGCAATTGTACTGTCTCTATTTATAAAGTTTTAAACTAAGCTGACAGCCCCCCTCCCCCCATTTTTTGTTTTGTTTTATTTTTGCTTTGCAAAGCAGTCTTTTTGCGAAATTGTCAGTAAGATTTCCCCTGGAGGTTTGGTGAAAACCAGAATGTTGATCTCTGCCCTGACATGTTGTGTGACCTTGGATGAGTTGCCACACCCTTCTGGTCGTCTTTTTTTTTTTCCAACTCTCCCAGAAAATTAAGCAAATGTTTGTGTAGGTATCGAACTGTTTATATTTCATATACACATTGGATAAATGTACATTGCACATTTGCACCTGCAAATTGAAAATACTTAAACCATTATGAAATAGGCTTTATTGATACTAGATTGTTTCTTGAAAATCCTTTTGCATTCATCAGTCAGGAGCAATTCCTTGTTTTTTTCAGTTGACAAATTTTCTTAAGGTGGACTGTATACCCCAGTAGTTGAATTCAGTTGAAGGGTGTGTAAGACTTATTTCCAATTATTTTGTAATGAAAAGATTGCTCATTAACATATCATTCAGTATTTACTGAATATCTTCTAAGTTGTTTGGACAAGTGATTTGCATCTATTTAAAAAATATGTATTTCTCTTATATCTTAGACATACACATTTTGAACAGTACCTTCATCCTTTTTTTGTTTCTCAAACTTTTTGGTCCTTATTCCAAATAAATAGTCACCTACAATTTTTATTTAATAAATATTACAAAGTAGAAGGGAGATGCTATTTTCAGAATAGCTGGTTTTTATTGAGATACAATTAACATCATACAACTTACCAATTTGTACAATTAATAGTTTTTGGTATATCATAGTGTGTAACCATCACCATGATTTTCATTATCCCAAAATGAGACTGTGTACCTATTGATAGTCATTCTTTATTCCCATTTTCCCCACTTATATTGGCAACCTCTAGTTTATTGTTATTTCTAGATAAACTTGGCCATTTAATATAAATGAAATTGTACACTGCACAGCAGTTTTTTGTTCTTTTTTATTAAGCAAGCCACTTAAAAAACACTGGGGTCTTAAAAAAGAAAAAAAAAAAAGAAATACAAAAGCAGGCAACAACCAAAAAAAAAAAAAAAAAAACACTGGGGTCTTTTGTGATGGTTACTCTCAACAATGTTTTTAGGTTTCATGATGTAGCATGTATTTTATGATCATGTAATACTTATGATCACGTAATGTTTTTATGATCATGTAATATTCCACTGCTTGGCTACACCACATTTTCTTTATTCATCAGTTGATGGGCACTTATTTTATCTATTTGGCCATTAGATAAAATGCTGCTGTAATTTTTTACATGCAAATTTTTCTGTAGCTATGTTTTCTGGCATGTACTAGGAAGTAGAAGAGAGTAACTGAATTTTTTATTTTCTCTTTTATAAGCTATCTGCATCTGTATGGGAACCAATTGACTTATTTGAAAACCTGTCAGGAGAGAACGAGACAATCCTCTATTATCTGCTAATGTCAGCTGCTGAGTGAAAACATTTTTGGGCAGCTCAGTACAAGATAGAACTAGAGTGTTTAAGCCTGTTTCAATTGGAAAGGAATGGTCTACTCTAGAATACTTCATCTCTGCTGAGTTTTAAAAATGAGACCTTGCTCCATTGCTTTTCTCACCCAAGTGGGATGAATTTTTGTAACTTCACAATTTTTATTAGGCTATTTAATTTTACCTCTTTCAGAGAAAGCCTGAGAATTCTATTCAAGCTAATAAAGCATGGGTTAAAACATAGTTATTGAGGCTGGGCATGGTGGCGCATGCCTGTAAGCGGCGGCTTAGGAAGCTGTGGCCGGCCAGGGATCATGGTTTGAGTCCTGCCAGGGGCACGTAGCGAGACCTAGTTCCAAAACAGTATAGCTGGGCGTGGTGGTGTGTGCCTGTAATCCCAGCTACCTGGGAAGTTGAGGCTGGGGATTGCTTGAGTCTGTGGTACCCCGGGCAACATGAGCCTATGGTTCAATGGGGCAAAAATAGCGAGACCTAACATGAGTTAAATTGAACTCATGTTAATTTGTGGAACTTTAGAAAAATTCCTACTCAATCTACTAGTAGGTTGAGTCTTGAGACTAGAGATCTGGTAACCAATAGACTCTTAATATTTAAAATTCCAGACTTTTGACTTGTGATTGAGTTATCTGAAGATTTTAATTGTTTTAAAAACTGAATTGTGGATTTGTTCAGATCTCTTGCTGGAGTATTGTTAATTTTATTACATTATAATTTTGTTTATGGAGGGAAATGGTCTAAAAACAAGTTTCCTGAAATATATTAACTAAACCACCAAATTCTAATGGTTTGTTTTATGGAGTTAAGGAAGACAAAACAGGGATGGTATTCTAAGTTAGTATGTCTGAGGTAGGTGGTAGAAATTTCTCTATTTAACAAGCAGCCAAGATGACTAATCAGACAAGATTGTGAAACTGGTACAAAAAATTCATGTTGCTGCAGATTTGCTTTTCATTCACAGGAATTTAATAGTCCCTGCATACCTTCAGGTTGTAGTTTATAAAATGTACTTAATTTCTGCTGTATAATCAGTGCTAGCATCCTGCACTTTGCACTAGTACTCATCATAGGACTCCTTAAGCAAGCCACTTAAAGAAATTTACCGTGTTTTAGAAATAGACTGTGTTGGTGAGGCAGAAGTAGAGAGGACCTGATTATTGTCCCCTACTTCCAGGAAAGCCCTAGGTGGTGGTATCTGATCATATTTACTTTTCAACCTTCTGACCTTTTCCTTTTTGCTTCCTCCACCTCATTCTCAAAATTAACAATTCACCATCTTTTAGTACTCTTGATTTTCTGATATTTTGAAACCCATCCCCCCAACGTTTCTTCCTGCCATTATTATATTAGTGTTAATGTTTTCACCTCTCCTGTCTTTCCCCTTTCTCTCTCCCCTGCTCCCTCAGCACATTGCTGCTGTGCAGTAAGTATATGTTGAATGAGAGCAGTTAAGGGCTAAGAGTTTAGAACTGAAGAGGATGAACCCACCCAAGTGGTTTTATTAACTATATGATTCTGGGCAAATTGTCTATTGTTGCTCCCTCAATAAAATTGCCATTACTGTCACCTTTCCCTTCTAGTGTAGAGGATTACTGTGACAATATATTGTAAAGTGCTTCATAAATGGAAGTCTCAAGCAGATATAATTTATTTATGGTACTTGTTAGAAATGCAAAGTGCAGTATGCTGTTAAGATGTTGCAGAATGTTGCAAAGGAAGTGAGAGCCCTCTCATCCAGAATACCCTTAATGTTGTGGATCTTCCCTTTGGCATAGTCTCAATGCCTTTGTTCTGTGATTTAATATAAATGCACTTTATGTCTATAATAGTGTTCCTGGAGTCTGTCTACCCAGCCACCTAAACACAGGCCTGAAATGAGCTGCTTCATTGCTGTGAAGCTGGAAGCTCAAGCTAAAGTAGAAGTTGGGTAATTCTTTTATATTGTGTGGTATGTGTAGGTCTGGTATGTTTATAATTAGATTGTCAAATGCACATTAAAGCCTAAAAACTGTATACTAAACTTAAATGAAGTTTGTATTATCTACACTTGTGTGAACCATTGAGAAATGATTGAATATAATATAATCATTCATCAAATACATGGGTGTGTGGAAATTAACAAGTACACTGAACTGAGATCTATATTGCAAATAGAATAGTGAATGTGGAAGATGGAAGATTATAAAATTCTTGCATTTATAGTTAGGCAATTGAGATTTATAAGAAAATCAAACTGAAAATCAAATTTGAATACTTAGTGAACTCTGAATCTTTGGCCAAGTGTCTTCCAGTATATGGATTTTTCTTTTCTTTTCTTTTTTTTTTTTTTTTTTGGGAGACTAGGTCTCACTATTTTTGCCCATGGAACCACAGGCTCACATTGCCCAGATTCAAGCAATCTCCAGCTTCAGCTTCCCAGGTAGCTAGGATTACAGGCACGCACCACCATGCCCAGCTATTTTTTTGGGACTAGGTCTCACTACATGCCCCCAGCGGAACTCGAACCAGGATCCCTGGACCCGGCCATGGCTTCTTAGGTTGCCACCTACAGGCATGCATCACCATGCCAGGCCTTTCCAGTATATGGATTTTTGATGACTACAAGGAATTTGAATATGTCAAATTTGAGGACATCAATTTTTTTTTTTTTTTGAGACTAGGTCTCGCTATTTTTGCCCGTGGGACCGCAGGCTCTCGTTGCCCGGGGTACCACAGACTCAAGCAATCCCCAGCCTCAGCTTCCCAGGTAGCTGGGATTACAAGCGCGCACCACCACGCCCAGCTATTTTTTTGGAACTAGGTCTCGCTACGGGCCGCAGGCAGGACTCGAACCGTGATTCCTAGCCCTGGCCGCTTCATAGGCTGAAGCTTACAGGCACGAGCCACCGTGCCCAGCAGGACATCATATTTTTACTTAAAGCATTATTCAGAATATCAGTACTTATACCAAAAAAGACTGAGACTTTAAAAGGTTAAGTTTTCTCACTGATTTGCTCTATTCTCTCTTTTGGAATTTTATTCCTTACTCTCTGTATTTATTTCTCTGTATTGACTCCTCCTATGAGTGTAAACATGCATAAGTCTCTTGTATTCAAAAACAAAACTGATGCGCTCACAAACCTTTTCTCTCTTTAGCCTCTATCTTTTCTTCCCATGCTTTTTTTTCAAAGGGTAGACTAAAACTCTTCTCTCTCTCTTTTTTTTTTTTCCTGAGACTAGGTCTTGCTAATTTTGCCTGTGAAAGCACAGGCTCATGTTGGCTGGGGTACCACAGACTCAAGCAATCCCCAGCCTCAGCTTCCCAGGTAGCTGGGATTATAGGCGCGCGCCACCATGCCCAGCTATTTTTTGGGACTAGGTCTTGCTACATGCCCCTGGTGGGACTCAAACTATGATTCCTGGCCCCGGGCCATGGCTTCCTACGGTGCCACCTACAGGCATGCGCCACCATGCCCAGCCTCTTTTCTCTTTTTACCCATTCATTCTTCAACTTCCTGTTTTCCACCATTGCCCTGTTAGTCAATCAGAATTGTCCAATGAGGCATAAGTTCCTAATGCTCAAATCCAGATGATTTCTCGTTTTCATTTTTCTAGATGTGTTGTTACATTTGAAACTTTTTGTTCATATCCTTCATATTGAAGTGCCTACCCTTCTGTGAATAAGCTCTTACTGGTTTTCTTCCTTCCTTTTTGATTGTTCTAATTCAGACCCAGAGGTTTTCTCTACTGGCATCTCATCTGTTGATCACCTCTAGAATGTTAGAATTTACTAACATTAACTAGACTTCACCCCCTATTACAGAATGTATTTCTTTTTCACAAACAAATATTTCTCAACATATTTTAAAAAAATTTCTCTTTTGGGTAAATAAAATTTCTCTGACTCCTATTCTGGTGATGGTGCTTGGAGTGAAGGATTGAAGATGCATTATTTTTCTCTTCTGTCCCCACCCTGATGACAGAAGATTGAGGATTTGTTCTGCTTTGGTTTCTGTTTTTTGTAATCTGGAAATAATAGGCAACGTCTCCTTTTTTGCACGTAGAATCTACATATTGAACACGTTTTTTTAAGCTAAATTACTCCTTCCTCAGAATTCTGACGTTCCCTGCCTACTAGAGATCACTGCTGTATTTTTTTCTCCCTTTTTTTCTTTTTTTTTTTTTTTTTGGAGACTAGGTCTTGCTATTTTGTCCAGGGAATCACAGGCTCACGTTGCCTGGGGTACCACTGACTCAAGCGATCCCCAGCCTCAGCTTCCCAGGTAGCTGGGGTTACAGTGCTCGCCACCATGCCCAGCTATTTTTTGAGGCTAGGTCTCACTATGTTGCCCCAGGCAGGTCTCGAGTGACTCAAGTGATTCCTACTTTTGGCCTCGCTTTGTAGGCAGTGATTAAATGCATGTACCACTGTCCCCAGCTGTACTTTCACTTTTTAGATAATCTTATTGATTTGTGTACAATACAGCTTTATATCTCCACTCTAGACCTCTTTTTGAGTTTAAGACTAGTATGTCTAGCTGCTTGTCCATATATTGATGCCTCCAAATGAAGTTACTGCTCTTCTCCCCAAAGCAACTCTTGCTAGATTAGCCTGATTTGAGAAATAGTGATAACAACCCTTTTCTATATAACTACTCTGATTACTCTCATTGAGTTAGCTTACAAATCTTTGAACTCAATATTTTTCTTATCTCTCCCCTTTTTAGAATAAACTACCCTAGTTTATTCCTTCATACATGTTTTGCTTAAGATTTTCCAGTATTCCCCTAAACTTTTTTTTTTCCTAGAGACTGGCTCTCACTGTGTTGTCTGGGATAGTCCTGAACACACAGACTCAAGTGATCCCTAGCCTCATGCTCCCAGGTAGCTGGGATTACTAGCATGCGCCTCCACACCTGGCTATTTTTTAGAGACTGGGTCTCACTTTGTTGCCTAGATAGTCTTGAACCCGCAGACTCAAGCGATCCCTGGCCTTGACCTCCCAGCACAGGGATTACAGGCACGTGCCACTGCGCCCAGCCCTCCCCTAAACTTAGGTTCTTGAGTACAATCTCTGCATCCGCACCACCTCAGGATGAGTTTTCAAAATGCCATCTGTTGATGTGCTTCTCTTGCTTGCGATCCTTCCTAGTGGTGTTCTAAAGTAATTTTTAGCTAGTTTTGCATCATGATCTAATTTGAGAATCTAATGAAAGAAATGGAGTGACTTTTCTTTCCAGAATAAATGTTCATGCACACATGATTTGCATACAGTTTTAGGAGTTTCGCTCATGGACATAGCTAAAGTAATTCCTGGCTTATAGGAAAAAAAAAAAAAAAATGAAGCTGCTTAGCATCCCTAGCAGAAAAGACATATGAAGTGCTACTTCTGCTTACCCCTGCTGAGCCCCTTCCCTTTTATAGTTTATGATTTAGCCACATCAAATGTCTTAGCTTTGATATTCTTCCATAATGTTTCAGAACACACTGATGCCTTTTCCTAGACTTCTTTGCATTTAAGATTCATCTCTGGAAAGAGGTGGGGGAAAAAAATGAAATTCATCTCCATCCCTTCTCCTGGCTGGTTCTAGTGAATACCTGCTGGTATTTAGAGACTGGCTCAGATTTTACTTTATAAAGTTTTTCCTGAGTTCTTCCCTTTTCCCTTCCCTGGAGAGACTTGCCTGCTGCATTGCCTCCTCCCATTCTATGGATTCTGACTTGGATGTTGGAACTTGATTTTTTTTTTTTATTCATTTTTGTTATTTTGGTTTTTGAGACTAGGTCTCACTATTTTTGCCCATGGAACCACAGGCTCACATTGCCTGGGGTACCACAGACTCAAGCAATCCCCAGCCTCAGCTTCCCAGATAGCTGGGATTACAGGCACGCGCCACCACACCCAGCTAATTTTTGGGACTAGGTCTCACTATGTTGCCCCAAGTGGGACTCAAACCGTGATCCCTAGCCCCAGCCATTTCATAGGCTGAAGCTTACAGGCACGAACCACCGTGCCCGGCTTTTTTATTCATCTAAAAAAACTTCTTACATTGATAAATGGTTGCTGGGGTGCCTCCCCCCCCTCCCATCGTCTGTCCGTTCACTCAGATTCCTCTCTTGTTTGGTGATTTATGTTCAGTCCATAGGTTTCTCTTCCTTTTCTGTGGTTGTGTCTATTTGACAGGTGAAGGGACTGTGTTCCTGGTACACAGCATTCTGTGTGTGAAGGATTGTAGTCTTAGCTTTGCATTTACAGCCTGTTTGTGCTCATTTGAGATTTAATGATATCTTCTCATTGCTGGCTGCCCTGGAACTTGATTCTTATTTGCTTATATATTTTTTATTTTCTTCTACTTGTTGAAAATTCCTGAGAGTAGATGATTTGTTTTGTGTCTAATGCCTATTGGGTATATTGTTTCTGTTTTTTTCTTTTTTTTTCTTTTTTTTTTTTTGCCCATGGAACCGCAGGCTCTCGTTGCCCAGGGTACCACAGACTCAAGCAATCCCCAGCCTCAACTTCCCAGGTAGCTGGGATTACAGGCATGCGCCACCATACCCAGCTATTTTTTGGAACTAGGTCTCACTGTTTTTTTCTGAAACTAGGTCTCACTATTTTTGCCTGTGGAACCACAGGCTCATGTTGCCTGGGTAGCACAGACTCAAGCAATTCCCAGCCTCAGTTTCCCAGGTAGCTGGGATTACACACACATGCCACCACGCCTAGCTATTTTTTTTTTGGAACTAGGTCTTGCTAGTTGCCCCGAGCAGGACTCGAACCACAATCTAGGGTCCCCACCCCGGCTTCCTAGCCTGCTTCTTACAGGTGCCGCTTACACGTGCCACTGTGTCCAGCCACTGTTTCTCTTAAAAAAAAAATTGTGTTGGATGATCACACACAGTTATCCAAAGACATTGTTTTCTATCTCAGTGTAATAACTAGGTATATGTGTGAATTTTGCGGAATTAGATTTTTTAATAAACTATTCAGTGTAATAAAATTCACAATAAAGTAGTATGTTATAATTGTTGAGAAACTTCCTTAGACCAAATTAGATTCTAGTCTTGGCCCTTGTTCCAGTTAGGTCACAATTGCAGACAGCACAAAGTAATTCTAGCTTAAGCCGCAAAGGAACTTACAGGAAAGACATTGGGTAAATCATAGAATAGCTGGAAAATTAGGTTAGAAAATAGGCAGGAACCAGGGGAGACCTGACCACAGACTTATCCAGGGTCAGGCCATCAAAATGAAACAATTCAGAGTGCTGCTAGATCCCTACCACTGCCTCTGTTGAACTCATCCCTCCACATTCTCCATGAATTACCTTTGAATATCTTTCTAGATTCCAGTTCCTGGGTGGGAGCCTCTGGTTTGGCCAAATCTGGGTCATATATTTTCTAGGTGCCAGGGAATCTGAATAGGCAAGAAAGTGTATAGCCAATCTGGTTTTTCTGATGGATTTCTCTTGTTCTTCCAATATAGTGACAGTGTGGGGTTCTTTAGATAGGAAATTGGATTTGGATGATAGGTAAACAAACTAAAAAGGCAGACTTTGTTAAACCACTGCTTCTAGCTAATACCTGTTCTATTAAATAGAGAAACTTGGGAGAGCTGGGAAAATTTACTTTTGATCTGAAATCTGAATAAATTCCTACTTGTAGGTAAATGAAATGAAACATATTTTAAAAAGATTACTGAGATGAATGTTTTTAATCTTTTGGCCTTATTTCAATAATTGGCATCCATGGAAATGTGTACTGGATTTGTAGTAAACCTTAAACTGAGAAAATACTTTTATGTTTTTAGGTTTTGCACATCTGTAAATAGACTTTTTTGGAGCCCTGCCAGCCAACTCAATGGCGTCCTCTACGACAGTGCCTATAGGATTTCACTATGAAACAAAGTATGTTGTTCTCAGCTACTTAGGACTCCTCTCTCAGGAAAAGCTGCAAGGGCAGCACCTTTCCTCACTCCAAGGTATTGTGTTTTACTTATAGTGGTTATATTGAGCAGTAATAATTACTTTGTATATAAAAGTACTTGCATCTAAGTATTAATATCTATGGTCATTAAATATTTGTAATATATTTTTAAAGATTAACTTCTTACCCCATCCCTTCCTACCCTTTGACACATTCCCAGAAGCAACTACTTTTCATGCTTTTTAAGAGCTTGATAATTTAAATAAATGCTATTGGCAAATGAATGTCATGAAAAAGTGAATACCTTACAGGTAAAAATGTACTAAGTATATATAAACGGAAATCCATCTGTTTTAAAGAGTTTGTACTAATCAAGATATACATTAGAATTGTGTAATTTGAAGTGTACAGTGCAGTTAAATTCTTTGAATTGCCTTTGTTCAAGGATATTAGATTTAAATAGTGGATTCATATATCTGATACAGAATTTTTATAGCATAGTTCTTTGTCTTGTGAAATTTTACATATATATGAATGTATGTATTCTTTACTTTGTCAAAGCAAGGTGAAACTAGTTACTTAAATCTGAATTAGCTTTCATTAGGTTGTGACATCATCATCTTAAATATTCTTATCCATGGATTCTACTGTAGCCAGGGAGGTAGTTCTTATCTGCTACTATTCTAGCTCCAGAAAGAGTGGCATTGTGGTTCAAAATGATGGGATCCCATAGCAGGTGGCAGTTCTGTTAGGAGGCACTGACAGAAGGTGTCCTAATAGTGTTAACTTAAATACTTATGCAAATCTTACATCTTAATGGTATGCTTTATTTGAAAACCACTTTATTTTTTATTTTATTCTATTTTTTGAGACGAGGTCTCACTATTCTTGCACGTGGAACCGCAGGTTTGCGTTGCCCAGGTTACCACAGACTCAAGCAGTCCCCAGCCTCAGCTTCCCAGGTAGCTGGGATTACAGGCGCATGCCACCACGCCACCTATATATATATTTTTTTCTTTTTTCTTTTTTTTTCTGGAACTGGGTCTCACTATGTGTCCCAGGCAGGACATGATCCGCGATCCCCAGCCCCAGCCGCTTCATAGGCTGAAGCTTACAGGCACGAGCCACCATGCCTGGCTGCCACTGCTATTCTGTAGACATCCGTCCTTTGGCAACGGGAGTGTGCTGTTCTTTGTTGATTGCATCTCTGTGCCAGGTTTATGTTCCTAGCTCCCCAGTGATTTGCATGCAAAACTCTTTCTCATGTTTGTTCTCACAGTTCATTGCTCTGTGAACTTGCCTTGCTCTTTCTGAGTCCTGCCTTAGAGGCGTTTGTTTTTAAAGTCCTTCTTGGTGTTCCTTGCCTCTTCTGTTTCTTTGTGGAAGTTTTGTCTGGATGTACTTAATGCTGGTGTGGGCAGCTGGGAGTGGAGGCTAACCGAGAGGGGTCTGTGGCGAATCACCCCCCAGCTCTCCACACCACACTGCACTCGGCTTCTCAGCAGGCCTCAGGTGTGCCCTGTCCCAGGAAGCAGCCCCCGGCCACGCCCCTTCCCCACCACCGGAGGGGGGGGATAGGGTGGGGGCGTACGACACTGGTTGCACTGCATGGCAGATGTCCGGCCGCCACCGGCATGGGCCAAAACTGGCCCATGCAGCCCTTGCCTATGAGCGACTTGCCTTACCCACCCTCCAGAGGCAGACGAAGTCGGTGTGCATAAGGGTGACAGTCCCACCATCATGGCAGGGTCGCGGGGGCATGGGCCCAGCTGAAATCTCGGCTTGTGCGGGACCCGGCACCAGCCACTCCGGCCATATATATATATATATATATATATATATATATATATATATATATATATATATATAGAGAGAGAGAGAGAGAGAGAGAGAGATAAATATATATATATATATATTTATTTATTTATTTATTTATTTTTTTGAGACTAGGTCTCGCTCGCTATTTTTGCCTGTGGAACTGCAGGCTCACGTTGTCCGGGGTACCATGGACTCAAGCCATCCCCAGCCTCAGCTTCCCAGGTAGCTGGGATTACAGGCATGCACCACCACGCCCAGCTATTGTTTTTGGAACTAGGTCTCGCTATGGGCCCCAGGCGGGTCTCGAACCGCGATCCCTAGCTCCGGCCGCTTCATAGGCTGAAGCTTGCAGGCATGAGCCACTGTGCCTGGCCATCAATATATATTTTTAATTTGATTCTGGAATTAGAATTTCATATCATCTTTGTAACATAAACCATATCTATTACCCATAGTTTTTTGGGTTTCTTTTAGATTTGCTGCAATTCATTTATATTTTCTTTCTTTTTTCTAACCCATAGTTTTCAATTTATGTTTACTTAAGATAGAGCTGGGCATGGTGGCATGTGCCTGTAAGCGACAGCCTATGGAGTGCAGCTGAGACTGGGGATGACAGTTCGAGTCCCACCTGGGGCAACATAGTGAGACGTAGTTCCAAAAAAAATAGCTGGGCATGGTGATGCATGCCTGTAGTCCCAGCTGAAGCTGGGGATTGCTTGAGTCTGTGGTACCATGGGCAAAAATATCGAGATCTAATCTCAAAAAAAAAAGAAAAGGAGTAAAAACATAAAGATACTTATAAAACAGTGTTTAAGGAGTCATTGTAGTTTTTTGTGATTTCTCCCGAATCTTCTCTAGCTGTTTCTCTCACACCCGTTTTGACAATACCTTTCTTTAGTTTTAAAGAAACTTCCCAAAGCATTTCATTCAACTTTCACAAAAATATCAAGAGTAAAAAATAAATATCAAGTCTCTTTGCATAATAATATTTAAGTGGTGCCTATTATTTTAAATTATATAATTTCAGTGACTAAGCTTTCATATAAAGACTGGGAAAAAAGTAAGTGTCTTGATAAGTAAAAACTCTTATCAAGTAAGTCCTTTAGCTGCATGTGTTTAGCTTGCTGTGGGTGTGCTCAGCACGTTCTATACTCAGGCTGTAATATGCCACTGAATTCAACACATCGCTTTAGTCGAGGTTAGTTAAGTGTGTTTCAAGAGCTGGGCATGGTGGCATGTGCCTGTAAGCGACAGCCAATGGAGTCACAGAGTCACTGGGGATCACAGTTAGAGTCCCACTCGAGACAACATAGCGAGACCTAGTCCCAAAAAAAATAGCTGGATGTGGTGGTGCGCACCTGTAATCCCAGCTACCTGGGAAGCTGAAGCTGAGGATTGCTAGAGTCTGTGGTACCCCAGACAACCATGAGCCTGCAGTTTCATGGACAAAATTAGTGAGACCTAGTCTCAAAAAGAAAAAAAAAGCGTGTTTCAGCTATACATTGCCCCTCTTTCAGTTTTTTTACTAAATTATCTACAAACTGACTCAAAAAGAATAATATTTTTTATGAGACACTTGTAATTTAAAATAAATGTGACTGTAGATTGTTATATCATGTGGTACATATTTTCAAGTTTTCTTTTTTTTTTTGAGACTAGGTCTTGCTATTTTTGCCTTCATTACAAGCACGAGCCACCATGCCCGGCCTTTTCAAGTTTTCTTATATTGTCTTAAAAATTAGCTGTAATTTCTCAAAATTCTGAATCCCATTGTTCTAAGATTCAGGTACTTAGACTCAGCAAGTATCTACTATAATAGACTTACATGGGATCCATTTGAGTAGTTTTGTTAATTTTGTAATATATAAGTGATCAACATACCTGAGGTAGAGATTGTGTCTATGTATTATTTCAGTTTAGGAGGGAGATGTTGGGTATCAATCTTATTAAGTACATGTAGTTTTTATATTTCAAACACCTAGAACTCTTTAAGTGCCAGAAGTAGACATCAAGACTCAGTGGATTAGAGTTAGAAAATGTATTGCTTTGGCTAGGCGCAGTGATGCCTGCCTTTAATCTCAGCCTATGGAGGGAGGCCGGGACTGGGAATTGCTTGAGTTGGCGGATTCGAGACCCACCCAGGTCAACATAGCGAGACCTAGTCCCAAAAAATAGCTGGGCATGGTGGCGTGCACCTGTAATCCCAACTACCTGGGGGACTGAGGCTGGGAATCACTTGAGTCCACGGTACCCCAGGCACCATGAGAGTCTGCGCTTCCCCTGGCAACATAGCGAGACCTAGCCTCAAAAAAAAAAAAAAAAAAGAAAATTTATTGCTTTAGCCTAGCAAATACCAGCAGTACAGATGGAGCACAATTGATGTTGTTTCATGTGGTGGGTTTTAATAGCTACGGAATCCAGTACTAATGGCTTAGTATCTTTTGTAATAAGCAGTAAGCAAACTAGTTCTCTTCTCTCAGAAAGTGAGCTGTCACGCTGAGATCATATTAACCTACCCAGTTGCGTTCATGACTAACTATAGAAATGACTAATAATCAGAGGATGGTTAGGCCTCCGGTTTGTCTCACTTATCTAAGACATACAGGGCTGCTTGGGGCTCATAGAAAACTACTGTTCCCAGCAATCTACCCTTAAGACTAGATGTAGTGTGGTTTGCAAGTAGCATTCAATTGATTAAGACTATTATTTGCAGAATCCCAGTTAGCAGAATGAGGCCATTCTTGAGTGTGAATCTTAGCCATCTACCTCAGGGCCCCAGACTCAAATAAGTGAATAAGTCGAAGGATGGGACAGAGAGTTAGGGGGGACAAGTAAATATATATATATATATATATTTTTTTTTTTTTTTTTTTTTTTTTTTTTTTTTTTTTTTTTTTTTTTTTTTTTTTTTTTTTTTTTTTTTTTTTTTTTTTTTTTTTGAGACTAGGTCTTGCTATTTTTGCCCGTGAAACCTCAGGATCACGTTACCCGGGGTACCACAGACTCAAGCAATCCCTAGCCTCAGCTTCCCAGGTAGCTGGAACTACAGGCGCACACCACCAGTCCAGCTATATTTTTTTGGAACTAGGTCTTGGTACATGCCCCTGGCAGAACTCGAACCACGATCCCTGGCCCCGGCTGCGGCTTCCTAAGCTGCCACTTACAGGCATGTGCCACCATGTCCGGCCCAAGTAAATATTTTTTGGACAGCTACTTAGTTTCCTTTCTTTAGCATGTATGGCCTTTCCTCATAACCAGTAGTATTCATCCAACTCAACAGGAGGTTTGACAGGCATACATTTCTCTACCTATTTGACCAGGATATAGACCAAGATCAGTCTCTTACCTATTATAATGCATGCAAGAGCATATAAATAAGAGTTTATGCCATTTCATTGACTTTCATGGCTAGAGTTAAGGATAGACTCCAGATTGTTATCTGGGGACATAAACTCTTGTACCAGGGATCAATACTTCCTCTCTTTTTTAGAACAAGGAGTTGATGTATTCCTGAGTAGCAGAGTCTTCTTTACGTGAGGATCCAATAGGAGAATGCAGTCCAAGGTTTGGTGTTATTGACTCTTAGTGGTTGACAAACAGTAGGCCTTGTAGTTTTAGGTTTAATTCATTAAAGAATGTTTTCGATTCTGCAACAAAAGCCAGTTCCTAAAGCTAGTCATTATTTGGTAATAGTGGTTGAGTATGGTTTTCTTTTTCAGAAAAATTTTAGTTTCATTCCTGAGCTCAAAAAAATTGCAATAAAACATTACCATGTGTTAGCCACTGAATTGCTGTATGGTAGGATGTGTCAGGATATTCAGCTTCTTTTTCTGACAGAAGTTCATGGAACTGGCAGTGAATAGCACAATAGCAAATGAAGTTGAAACTCTTGGTTCACCCGATAGCTCCAAGTATCTTCAGGGTACCTATTGATGAATACTATTATAAAGAAAGGATAGATTTTAAACACTTACATAATCTTTAAATTTGTCCAACTAATAAGCTTTTTTCTACACATATTTTTGCCACTATCACTAACACATCTTAGCATGTTCTACTTCCAGTTGTAGTGAATTGGTGTTTTCTCAATGTCTTTGAAAATATTCTCACCTGTAATTATTTTGTGCAGATTGTGCCAATTCTTCAGTCACTTCAAACTTAGCACTGACTCCTTGAATAAACAACAGCTGAGCAGTTTTAGACATCTGTCATTGAGTCATGAGCCAAGGAAAACCACTAAAAATGTTTGCTTTGTATTTTTAATTGACTATTGATATTCTTTCCGTTGTCCTCAATTCATTGTGCACCTGTTCTTTCCAAAAGACTAAAAATCTTAATTAAACATTTACTTTTTTCCTAGGCACATTTCTTCAGTTACTGCAGTTGAATATGATTTAAGTAACTCAACATCAGTAAATGATTTTCCTTGCTTAGCTAATGATAGAGTAACTAGGAACTTACTTGGTTGCAGCCTCATTTTCATGAAGAAATTCTATGGTGAGGTGTTTAATTTAAAATTTTCAAACTTTTCTGACTTGCTTTCCTGTGAATTGGGACTACCATGTTGAGTGCTTTGTAGTCTGGCAATATCAATGTAGATTTGTTTGAATAATACAACTAGAATGTCACTGCCTCTAATTGCCATCTAATTTGATAATGAAATAATCTCTGCTCCATTGTACCTTAAAAGCAGTATATTCAAAGTCCACATTTTTCTTTTCTTTTCTTTTTTTTTTGAGACTAGGTCTCTCTATTTTTGCACGTGGAACCTCAGGCTCATGGTTGCCCAGGGTACCATAGACTCAAGCATTCCCCAACCCCAGCTTCCCAGGTAGTTGGGATTACAGGCATGTGCTACCACGCCAGTTATTTTTTTTGGAGCTAGGTCTCGCTGCGTGCCCCTGGCAAGACTCGAACCACAATCCCTGGCCCCGGCTGCAGCTTTCTAGGCTGCCGCTTACAGGCATGTGCCACCATGCCCGGCCCTATACTTTTCTTATTTTGATGTAATGAATGTACATAGGTAAAATAAAAGTTGTGGAATGGCAATGTGTGGTAGTTGAAGTGTTGTGTAGCTGTGATTCTGTGACTACTATTTTTTTTTGAAAATTTTTTATTATTGTCATACAGCATCAATCATATTTGTATAGTTATTGATCACCTTAGGTATGGCTTACCCTCCTATCCCCCCTCCATTTACTCCAGCTCCTCTCTTGCTGCAAGTTGTTGGTTGATGCTTAGCCCATTCGTCTCTTCCTTTTCCTTTTTGGAGCAATGGCCTTTTCCTGAGTGAGGAGCTGTGCTTCTGGGACACAGCAAACCATACTGCTTAAATTTCCAGGAGTAAACTTTGAGGCAGTTAGCCATTCTGAGCATGTCAGGAATCTCTTGTTGGGCAGGTGTGTAGTGTGGTTTTCCAGGCTCCTTTATTGTGGTGTTCCCTGTGGTGGAAGAGACTGTTTCCTTTTCTCCATACCCATGTGTTCACTGGGATCCATGCCTCCTCATTCACACTTGCTGTCTCCTCCATTCTGATGTCTGTCCCATGGTGCTGCTTTACAAGCCTTATAGTTCTGGCATCTGCATTGGTAACACAACTTCCAGACGTAGGCAGTGGAGAAGTTCCCCAGCAGGGACAGACATCAGCAGGTGGTTGGTCCAGCTCCTATCCTCTCTCATGGTTTCTAGTTCTACCATGGGGACACAACTGCCTCTGTGACTTCCCTTGCCCATTGGAAAAGGAGGGTGACTCATTCATGTTGAATGCATCTCTGGACCAGGTTTGGTTCCCCAACCCCCTGAACCATTATAGGTGTAACTTTGTGTCACTGCTGTTTGTAGTGTGCTGAGCAGCAGAGGGAAGCCCCAAGAGTGCCACACACAGTCTGTGCTACTCATATCTGCAATTATAGCTCCAAACAACCTTTGATCATCCATAAATGAATGAGACTGACTACATGCCAGTAAATTTGATTGGTGGGTACTGAATTTCCTATATTTTATGTCTCTAAATATTAGTCTTTTTTCCCCCTTCCTACCATTCAAAACTGTAAAGTCCATTCTTTGTTCAGGGACTGTCCAGAACCATGTCATGGGATAGACTATTTGACACATGGGTAAGAGTTTCCTAACCCTTGATATAGTACATCAGTGCAAGGAACATTAGTTATTTTTTCTCTTTAGTATTAAGAAGCTTATTCCATTATACATAAAACTAAGTGCTATTATCTTTTTGATAATATTCCAAAATCTGTCTCCTTGTCACTTCATTCTTTAATCATTTCTTTTTTATTAAAATATTTTGTATAAGTAATATATGTTTGAAAGTGTTTAGAAAAGGAAAATATTTAAGAAATTAGAAAAATTCCTGTCACTGAAACTATGAGCTCTTAGTATTTCTTCCAAACATTTTAATCAGTATATTTATATAAATTTAAATTTGAATTTATGGTTTACAAAAAGATCAGATATTATGCCATGTTGTAATGTTTAAAAATTAGTAATATATTCGAACATCTATCTATGTCATAAATACCTGCAATCTCCTACTTGAGGACATTTAGAATAATTAACTAGTATGTGCTGGTAGGATGTTACCAACTTCCTTTGGAGGAGGTACATGTTGATCCTTCAACTACCCTGCAAAGTCCTTAAAACTTTTCTAGTTTTACTTACTTTTCCAAAACCTTCTCCTGACTACTTATAACCTGATAGGATTAGAAAAGCACTATTTAGGGAGTAACTGACCAGCCCAGGTGGGGACTGGGTTGGCTGGTGCGCAGGCAAAGCACAGGAAGGGGGGGAATGATAAAGGTACCCCTTCTGTTTCACTCTCCACTTAATCCTCAAAAGGAATGAGAAGAGAACAAATAATACAAAGACAGACATGGAATGGATAGAATGGGTGAGGGACCAGATAAAGATCCTGCCCATACATCTGAGCAGAATGCAAGAGAAAGAATATCGAGAAAGCCATTGCATACTGGATTGGAGAAATGATCTTGGTAATGACCTATCACAGAATCACACAGCCTCACAAGGAGTGGATGAGCCAGAATCAAAGTGCTGATACACCATCCAAGAGAACAAGATGCCCCTCCCCATTCCACAAGAGAGGAAGGCCATGGAGTTGGGGCATCAGCCTCACAGCAAAGCTGCAATCTGGGAGAAAGGAAATGATCTGCAAAGGCCTTCAGCAGATACCTATCTATACTAAGAAACTTCTTTACTGAATGGCACAGGGAACGGATTGAAGAAGACAATCAACAATGAGAAGACACTGATAGACTCCAAATGAGCACGGATTGACTGACAAATGCAAAGTTAAGACTGAAAATCTACCAGCATGGCTTGCTATATCCCTGGAACACAGTCTCTCATCCAAGAAAAGGACAATGCCACAGAAAAAGAAGAGACCAATGGACTTAACATAGATCAACAAACAACAAGGAGAGCGGGGTCTGAGTGAACAGAGGGGGCATCAGTGGGAGGGGAAGGCATTCAATACCATTTACCGATATTGTAAGAAATTTAAAGAATAAATGAAAAAAATTAATTAAAAAAAAAAAGAAAAACAATTGGAACTTTGCATAATGATGAAAATGTTCATAACAATTTGTCCAAAATTACAATCTCAAGTCACATATGACAGTTGAATTCTTGAAGTGTAATTGAGGCACTGAATTTGTACAATAGCTGTGTGTAGCTAGTAGTTACAATTTAGATACATAAGTCTAGAAGTCAGTTTAGTGGTATATATACACAATGGAGTATTACTCATCAATTAAAAAAATGGTAAATTTGATGAATTTATGGAAACATGGGTGTACCTAGAAGAAATCATACTAGCAGAAACGAGTCAGAAAGAAAAAGACAGAAACCAAATGGTTTCACTAATATATGGACAATCAAATGAAAGTACATGAGGGTGGGGACCAACTGGAACGGTCAGTGAGGGGAGGTGGTGGGTGACCCCCAGGGATCAAAATGATGTGAAACATATATAGAGAGAGAGATAAATTATTCAATTAAATAAAAATTATTTTAATTTTTATCTTCTCTTATAAGCCAGCTTCTGTTTTTTATAGTAACTAATTAACCATACTACCTGCTACCCAGCCTTGAAACATTGGAGTTATGTTTAGTTGTTCTCTCTGCTTCCTGCCCTCTTTCTTTGTTAGCTGTTACCACTTGCCCCAATTTTGTGACCATTCACTTATATTCTTACAGCTGTCTCATTTTTACAGATGTGTCCTGATTCTTCTTTATTTTATGTCTTCATCATATATTTTTATGTTACACAAAGATTGTGCTTCCTAACATTGCTTTTTGCTTTGAGAACCCACAGTTGATCCTTGTTCTCAAAGGCTATATACTAAACTTTAGTTTGCAGGATTTGACCCCATTACCTGTTATGTCTTATGTCTGTTTTGCTTTGAACTTTAAACAAGCCATACTTACTCCTAGCTGTGTCTTTTTCTTTCAAGTTTAACTACTACAGAATGGTAGACTTCCGGTAGTCTACCCTTAGCTGTAATGATCACTACTTCATTTGTAGTGACTGAAAAAAAAAATCCTTACCCATATCTAATTCTTCCATCCTACCTAGATCCTAAAGTTGTGTTTAGGTAGGATCATGTGCCTGGTCAGTCCTAGCCAATTAAATATAGGTGGATGTGATTTGTGTTATTTATAATATGGTAGCCAGTATGCTTTTTCCTGTTCTTTTTCCTTTGCCCTGTGGTATGTATATAGATATAATGGAGACCACATGTTCCTAATGCTTTAGTTACAATAAGACAAGACTATGTCTGATTTTGTGGCACAGTCTCCTGCCCTCTACAGTTTAGATGTTAAGGGGGAATTGCCCCTTGGCATTAACTAGCTAAAATTTTGGCCTCGTTATTGCAGCATAGACTAACGTTTCCTAATAAACATATCTTGTAAATAGACCTGGTAGGATGGCCAACTGTTCATTTTGCCCAGAGTTGAGTAAAACTGGGAAAGTCATGAGCAATCTCATGTCAGATGAAAAGCTAGCTCTTGTGCTGGGAGGCTGAGGCCAGGGATCACTTGAGACTGTGGGTTCAACACTACCCTGGGCAACATAGCAAGACCTAGTCTTTAAAAAAATAGCCGAATGTGGTGGCATGTGCCTGTAATCCCAGCTACATGGGAGGCTGAGTCCACGGGTTTGGGACTACCTGGGCAACGTTGTGAAACTTAGCCCCCCCCCCCCCCCAAAAAAAAGCTAGCTCTTAAATTTAAACCATTGATCTATTCAAATTAATTTTTGTAGAGGGTAGGGAGGGTCTAGATTCATTCTTCTGCATGGGAATATCCAGTTGTCTCAGCACCATTATTGAAAAGGCTATTTCCCCCATCAAATGGCCTTGGTACTCTTCTAAGAAGTCAGTTAACCTTAACAATGTGAATTTGTTCCTGTTCTTTCCATTAGATTCCATTGGTTTATATACTTGTTATACTATTACTGCACTATCTCAATTACTGTAGCCTTGATGTAAGTTTTGAAATTGTGAAGTGTGAGTCTGTGAGTCCTCCAGGTTTTTTTTTTTTTGTTCAAAATTGCTTTGACTGTTTTGTGTCTCTTGTAAATTTTTTTTTAATGCTCAAAGAACTTTAATTGGTGAGAGGTTCAAAGGTGAGGAAAGAGAATGAGAGGAGACAGGAGAGAGGATAGAAAAGAGAGGAGAAAAACAGAGAAGGTCTCTTATATTATGAAATTTAGTATTGTTCATTTCTGGAAAAAAGGGCAGTTAGAATTCTGATTAGTTTTACATTGACTCTGTAGATCAATTTGGGGAGTACTGCCATTTCATACCAACTTTTCAAGGCGGACTCTTATAACCCTGTCCCCAATGGTGATTTCCAGTTCATTAGCTGGAGGTGTGTACTGCTCGTGTTTATCTCAGTCTACTGGGAATGCCAGATGTTTGGTCCTCATCATTTTGAAACCAGACTGTGAGTGCATGGTGTATTTTCTCTGCATGCATCTCCTTGAAATCTCTCTTCCCTCAAGTGTGTCTCCCAATCTGCAGGCTACCTGGAGGTGGTGTGGTAACGCCAGAACTTGAGAATTGTCATTGTGACTGACTGTTTGGAATTTGTTGTTTTGAAAGCTGCTTACATATTAAGATCATTTAGGGGTATTTTTCTTTGCTATTGAATGAATAATTAACATGTTTGTTGAATGTTCATACTTGTTTTTAATTTGATTGTAATTAGTGATCTAAAGCAGTATTTGTCAGGACTAATTGCCTGTATACTTATTAAAACAAAGATCATGAAACCAGGCATGTTGGTGCGCGCCTGTAATCCCAGTTACCTGGAAGGCTGAGGCTGGGGATCACTTGATTCCGCGGGTTCGAGACAACCCTGAGCAACATAGTGAGACCTAGTCTCTTAAAAAAACAAAACAAACAGAAAAAGCAAAAACAAAGATCATGGAGACTTACCTCAGACCCACTGAACCCACTGAACTGGTCCATGCTAAAATTTGGGAATCTGTATTTTTATATATTTCCTAGGTTCTCCAGTTTGGGGAACCATAGATTTAGAAAACAGTTTGTTTTAGAAGATCTAGTCCAATCTATTGCTTAAACTTGTTTA
This sequence comes from Uropsilus gracilis, assembly GCA_004024945.1. Lineage (NCBI taxonomy): Eukaryota > Metazoa > Chordata > Mammalia > Eulipotyphla > Talpidae > Uropsilus > Uropsilus gracilis. Next base: position 33,004 of record PVHY01008459.1, on the reverse strand, counting down.
TCCAATAGTCACATTGCGAGCCCTGAGTATAGATCAAGGTTGGAATATAACCGTTGCTGACTCACCAAACTCTTCATTTGATGCTGAGGTGGGTGAAATTTAGTGTACTAAAAATCAGTTTATCTTTAAAGTAGTTCTCTCTGGGTTTCTAGTGTTAGGACTTAGCCTTCATTAGTGCTACTGCATGTCTTTATGCTTTTGAAAGTCTGGGTGGAGTGTTGATTATATGAAAACCATTGAATCTGTCCATATCATTGATTAGTTAAAGAAATAGCCTTTTGTGTTCTGACAGCAGTAGACTTTTTCTGGTTAAGGTTTTCCACATGGCTTATTATCAAGTATGACAACTTGTCGTGTGGAATCAGCATCACATTAGTCTCATGAGAATAGACCCTTCTTTAATCAGCTGCCTTTCTTTAATCTGGCGAGGTGAGGCATATGGTAACCAAGCCATTTATTTTGTGCCACGGTGGTGGTAGTGGTGGTGGTGTGAATGGGTGTGGGTGTGCATTTGTTTTAGGTATGTAGATTTTCCAAAAGGGGCAGATGGTAGATAAAATATTCATGTATTCCTAGTTTTCACTGTACATCAAAAATTATAATCATGTTCTAGAATTCAGTAGTACTTCTATTCACCAGAAGATCTGCTTTTTAAATTGTTTCTGTGATTTATCTGAACCTCAGTAAGTCATTGAAATTCTCTAAGTTCCATATTCTTCATATAATGAGGAGGATCTCATTGTGATAATGACTCAGGTTTATTTTTTCCTCCATAACTAGAAACTGTAGTATTTTCTTTTAAGTAGAACATTTTCCTATAAAAAATTCACTTAGAATTGTATATTGTAGGTCACAGAAAAAGACAATGTTAGTTTTCCAAAGGTTGTCTCTTACTTTGATTATGGATAAAAGATGAGGAAATAGCAGCCAAGTACAAATCAGTTAAAACAAATAGCTAACACTATCATGGATCTAGATAGTATGTCCCCAGACATGAGCTTTTTCTCATGATCAGCTAACATGAGGACAAAATCTAGAACACGAAGAAATGGAGGGATGACCTGTCATGTCAGGAACCCTTATAAAACGTTAGATCCAACAGATTGTATTTTCTAGGAGTCTGAAAAATTTAGGTGGTCAATGTCTTATTAATTGCAGGTCAAGAGCAAACCTAGGAGGTATTAAGTTTGAAATTTTGTGAAACAGCATAATTGTTCTCCTGCTTCTGTTTTGGAAGTATATTTGAAGTGGTATCACTAGGTAAAAGAAGGATTTCTCCTTAAAGCATTTTCATTCACTATTGCTTATGACAGTGATTGATCATAGCTTTTACATTGTCGTTATGACGGATTATTTTAACTTGGAAAAAAATTAAAGGGAAATCACGTAGAGGTGAGTAACACATGGAAACCTAGAAAACCATGGAATGTCTGGTGTTAAGGACTTTGGTTTCAAATCCCCTTGAGTTTATTGTGAAATGTACCCTTCCATTAAAAGAAAAAACAACTTGTAAATCTGAATATAAATAAATTAAAAATTAAACTCTGTTGAAGATGTCAAGAGGATACTAGTTTTAGATCAGTTACTATTCAGCTATTTTCTTGAAACAATTAAAGAGCAAGACTAAATAACTATCAAGATTTCTGCTAACTTGTGTTAAATACCCTATCACTTGGCGTTATGTAAGCTCTTAGGTTGTTGTCATGCTGAACCAAACTGAAAGCAGGTTCTGTATATGCATCATTGATGAGAGCTGGTTTGTTCAGAGACAGTGTGGGGAAAGGTCAATGTGAAATGCTCGCAACATTTTAGAGAATCAAAAAGATTAGTGAATGGAAGCTACTCTTGAACGTTTTAGATAGGTGGGACCTTACCTGTGGTCATTTGTAGTAATGAGCTGGAAGCTTTATTTCTACTAAAATTGAATGAGTTGACTTGCGGGAAGTCAGAAGAAAAGAGATAATTTAGTTGAAAATAGATTGACCTTAAATTAATTTTTAAAAAAATTTTAAACTATACAATTTATTTCAGGCTTAGAACGTATAAATAAAAGAAAATTAGGATACAACAAGAAATCAGTATGCAAATTAGGATACAACAAGCTATCAATATCACAAATATTACAAGTTTTAAAACTTTAAGACAACATGAAATTTGGATACAATTATGGGGATGTTCTCCAATATCCTAGTTAGGAGTTGTTTATTTTTAAATAATTTTAAAAAAATTTTTGTGGGAAGAAAGCAAGTTACATAGATAGGTATACATATTACAATACCATAATTATGAAATTATAATCATGCAAAATAATATATTATTTACTGATGTAAATTTAAGATTTAAGAGTTTCAAATACCACTGGAATGGCGAACATCAAGTCCAGTGTACTAATTATTATTTCTGGAAATGTATAATGGGGAATAGGATAGGAGAGATAGCCACAGAGAATGTCAACTATCTCTGTGATGGTTGTTTTTTTTTTTTTTAATTTAATTTAACTTTTTAAAAATTTGCATATATTTGTGTATTTATATTTATATTACATTATCGCATTTTTGTGTACCCCGGGGCTTTCCCACTTTACTAACACTTGTTAACCATCCTGATCTTTTGTGCTCTTCACCTCCTCCACCTTCTTCCCCCTCCTCCTCTCTTGCTCCATTGTTCAGTCCTGTTGGTTGTTTTTATTTTTTTTCTTATTCGTTTGTTTGTTTTTCCCTATATCCATCTTATAAGTGAGACCATCCTGTATTTTTCTTTTTCTTTTTGGCTTATTTCTGCTAATATGAGTCTTTCTAGTTCCATCCATGTTTCTGCGAATGGCATGTGTTTGTCCTCCTTGATTGATGCGTAGTATTCCATCGTGTATATATACCACATTTTTTTAAAGCCAATCGTCTATTTTGGGGCATTTGGTTGTTTCCAAATCTTGGCAATTGTAAACAGAGCTGCAATAAACATGCACGTACAGGTGTTCTTTTGAATTAGTGTTTTCTTAATTTCTTAACTTGTATTTGCTTTGTTTTAATAATACCACAATATGTTCTAGGCACTTTGTTATTTCGTGTAGTAATCAGTGCTGTTGCAGTCATTTAAAACTACAAAGTACTTCTAAAAGGAAAATCTATTGTAATTATGCTAATTATAATATACCTGGGATTTAACACCTATCTATAAATTAAATAATCCAATCTTCCAAAGACAAATACTGTATGAGTTCACTTATATGAAGAACTTAGAGGAGTCAGAATCATAGACTGAAATTAGAATGGTGTTTGCCAGGGACTAGGAGAAGGAGGGGATCGGAAGTTACTGTTTCATAGCTGCAATTTCAGCTTCACACAATGACAGAGTTCTGTAGGTAGATGGAGTGGCTGCACAACCTTATGAATGTATTTAGTACCACTAAACTTTACACTTAAAAATAGTAGATTTTATGTTGTCAACCACAGTTTACAAATTGAGGAAGCAAAGCCTATCTGTAAAGTTAGAATTTTATGCTTTATGAGAATATATAAAGATTACTTTCTTTCTAGGATACGTTGTCTTCAAATTTTGCATAATAGATTGTGTCTATTTAGTGTAAGTTAAAAGTTTTTAGTATATAGTTTCATCTGAAGTGTTTATGTAGGCAGAGATGAAATGTCATTAAGCAAAATAAATGTTTTTTATTTGTTTGTTTGTTTTGAGGCTAGGTCTCGCTATGTTGCCCGGGGAACTGCAGACTCTCATTGCCCGGAGTACCCTGAAACAAGCAATCCCAGCCTCAGCCCCCCAGGTAGCTGGGATTATAGGCGTGTACCACCATGCACAGATTTTTTTTTTTTTTTTTTTTGAGACTAAATCTCGCTATTTTTGCCCGTGGAACCGCAGGCTCACGTTGCCCATGGCACCACAGACTCAAGCAATCCCCAGCCTCAGCTTCCCAGGTAGCTGGGATTACAATCACGCGCCACCACACCCAGCTGTTTTTTTCGGTACTCAAACCATGATCCCTAGCCCCAGCCGCTTCATAGGCTGAAGTTTACAGGCACGAGCCACAGATATTTTTTGACTGTGGTCGCACAGATATTTTTTGAGATTAGGTCTTGCTATGTTGCCCTGTGCGGGTCTTTAACCAGTGGACTCAAGCAACTCCCAGTCTCAGCCTCCCATCCTAGGCTTGGGATTAAAGCTGCGCATCACCACAGCTGGTGTAAGCAAAATAAATGTTAGTCATGACATTGAGGGTATCCTTTTTGTTATACTTAAACTGGAAATGGCCACAAAAATTCTTTTAAGGGTGAACATTTTATTTTGACTGGTCTCAGCTCTGAAGGAAAGCGTTTCCTAAAGCTTAAAAGTATATTTATAAACTTTAAAAGCTGAACACTGAGAATCTGAGATAGAAATTTTACTTTTCAAATTTTACTTTTCAAAGGTATTTTACAGACCCACACATAGTGAAGTTTTGTGTCATAAATAAGTTCATCTTTGAATTCAGAATTTTTTGCTTGCAAAAACCCGAAAACATAAACAGCTAATTCCTTTGTCTTTAAAATTGGTCAGTGGCAGAAAACAGGGATGTGAACAGCTGGAAAAGTACTGGAGGTGCAGCTGTAAATATCTGAATAGAAGAGGTGAGGGATGTCCTATTTGAAGTCAGTGTTTCAGATGACCTGATGAAGCTCTGCTCCAATGTCTGAGGCAGGAGAAATTAGTAATTTTTGGTTTTTTTGAGACTAGGTCTCGCTATTTTTGCCAGTGGAACCACAGGCTCATGTTGCCCGGGGACCACAGACTCAAGCAATCCCCAGCTACAGCTTCCCAGGTAGCTGGGATTACAGGGGCGCGCCACCAGGCCCAGCTATTTTTTGGGGACTAGGTCTCGCTATGTGCTCCCAGTGGGATTCAAACCGTGATCCCTGGCCCCAGCCGTGGCTTCCTGGGCTGCCACCTACAGGCATGCACCACCATGCCCGGCCAGTAAATTGTTAAGTATCTAGCTTGATTTTCTCCTTCAGAGTCTTCCTCTTTGTTCTCTGTGTTAGAGACCAAGACTCTCCTTTTCCTTTTACTGCATGAGAAGAGCTTGTGTCCAGTGCCTTTGGTATATTCAGTTTTCTTAAGTTAAAGGGTATCTTTTTTATTGATAACGAGCCATTTGTAGATTATATGAAGAAATGAAGGTAAGACCATGAATGTCAGTGTCTGAAGATATCACTATCTACACATCTTTCAAATTCCTTTACTTTTTAAGTATTTCCAAAATATTTCTGAGATATTTTCTTCCTGGCCACTAAGTCAGATGATAATGGCACAGTTAGAATTCATGATTTATATTAAAACTGACTTGAGTGCTACTCACAGCTTGTCCACAGTAGTTAATGCAGTGTACCCAAGCCTCACCATCCCCATCTTTCCCCATCTTTAAATTGAACTGTCATTTCATCCCTTAAGATGCTGATGTGAATACTGAATGAAATAATACGTATGAAAAAAATGTTTAGCACAGTGCCTGTTCGAAGACAGGAAGCTTGTACAACCTAAGCAGGCTGCTTGCCCACCCGGGGTCCTGGGCTGGTGGAGCTCCCTTGCCAGCAGGAAGCAAAGGCCGCAGTGACCCCTGGGCAGGCCCCCCAAAAGCCTGGAGAGCCCGCGAGGGGGAACAGGGGTGGGTGGGTGGGGGCCTTTAGCTCCATCCGCCAGCAGATGGTTGTTGTACAGGGTGGCCATCTGCAACCCGGATTGGCCAGGGCATATTTTCCCCAGCCCCCATCAAAGGGGCGGGCTTGGGAGGGTGCTTGCCCAGCCATCCGGGCCCTGCCTCCACACAGGGTGGTACTGGCACGCGGGCGGGGGTGGGGGGATGCCCCTTCCATTTCACCCTCACTCCAGCCAATCTTCAGGAGGAGGAAGAACACTCATAATACAAACCCCATCATAGAATGGGTGAGGGACCAGGTAAATAACCCAGCCCACAAGCCTGAGCTGGACAAAGCAGATGGACAATTGAGAGAACCAGTGCATGTGAGACAGTAGAAACAACTAAGGAAACATGATGTCACAAGGAGCACCTATGTGCTCACCGGGTCTAGAAGACCCAAGACTTAATTTTGGAGATGCCTTTTAAAATTCAAGGCACCGCTCCCCACACTATGGGAGAGGAGAGGAGGGCCAAGAACTGGGGGCATCAGCCTCACAGCAGGGCTGCAATGGCCACTCATGGATGCCTGGATCCAGAGAAACTTCTTCACTGACACTGGCAGGGGGTGAAAGCCCCCTAAATCTGATACCAGAACCATAAGGTAAAGCAGCAAAACAGTAGAGATGGGATTGGAAAAGACAGGTTCCAAGGAGAAAAACATGTACAGACCACAAATAAATATAGACTGGCTGCCCAACGTAATCTTAAGACTGAAAACGTATCAGCAAGGTTCGCCTGGTTCCAACACCACAGTCCCTCACCCAATGAAAGAACACTGCCACAGGAAAGAAAGAGGCTGATGGACTTAACACAGACTAGCAAACAACAAAGAACGGGGTTTGAGGAATGGAGGGGCCACCAGAGGAGGGCAGAAGAGGGAGGTATCCCAAAAACCATTTACTGAGATTGTGATTTAATGAATTAAAAAAAAAAAAAAAAAAGATAGGAAGCTTGAAATGCACCTTTTCTTCCTATCCGCTTGGACTATCCCAGAGATGCATAGCTTGAGCCACTGGATAACCTACTCATTTTTGTTCTAGTTAGATGCTTAGCACAATAACTGAAAACAGTAAGTACTCAGTAAATGTTTTCTTCAATGAATGAATGAGTAGATCTGCAAATTGGTGGTCTAAACCATACTGCTTCTCCTTTTGTTGGGATTTTTACAAAGAGGAGCATCGCTGATTGCAGGGCCCTTCCCCTACACCTAGGTAGGGACTTCATTGTCACTTATAACCATTTGTTTACCTCAGTATTTTGAAAATTACTCTCCTTTATCTAAAGTTTGGTTATTAAGTATCCAATTTAACAACTTCTGAGTGATAAGGTAAGTCCCAGAAATGAGCCAGATTCCTAGAATGGCCCAGTATTCTCACTTCCTTCAGCTAAAAATTATATTATTGGTATAATTGCCACTGACTTAGGTCCCAGAAATGTGAATTCTGCTCCGTGGACCCATTGGTTTGACTCTTTAAAAAAATTTCTTGTTCAAATAGAGTCTTTCCTCCCTAATACTGAAATAATCTAAAAGAAAAATGTATTCACTCAAGAAAATGTATTTTCATAATGTAGTTAGGACTTAAACTTACTATGTAAGCTTTTTAAAAGATATGTGCTATTATATATCCCCAATTTACCCAGTTTTAATCTTCAGGATTTTATTTTTTTAAAGCTTTAGTCTCTAGATATAAATCTTTCTTTTCCTTGCTCTCCCCTTCCCTCACCCTGAAAAATAACTCTTTTTGATTTATTTCCCTGGAACTCTTTGGAACTGATCATTAACCACTGCACATTGTCAGGTCACCCAACAACACACATTTAGTACATGAACTGAGTGAAAGAGGACTTTATTATTCAGTGTAGTTTTATGTGGAAGGCCAGGTGGAGAAAGGAGAATTAGGTGATAATAGAGATTTAAAACCAAAGGCTCATGAAAGTCCTTGAGAGAATTTGTGAGTGCCTTCTTGGTGAACCTTCTGGCACAAGGAGCCATTATTTCATTTACATTCTTTGAGGACCAAAAGTCAAAATATGTCCAAGGAATGCTTGTGATTAGGAGATCATTATTATAGAGCAGTTCTGATTTTATATGACCTGCACTTTCAAGCTTGATGAGGTGCAGTGTAGTGTAGTGGAGAGCCCAGACCTTGAAACTAGAATGCTTGGATTTGTTTCTGAGCTCTGTCACTTGTTGTCTTGGTGTCCTTAGTTAAATTATTTCCCTGTGCCTCAGTTTTCTCATCTACAAAATAGGAATAAGTATTTATCCCAAGATACCCACCACACATGTAAAATATACCTGGGACTGAGTATTGGCTATTAAGCCGTGATATCACTAAACTGAATTTGAACTGTCATGCAAAACCATGAGGGTAGCTTTCTTCAGGCTTCAGCAGTATCTTCCTATCATATTTTTAGTGTTCGCAAAGTTATCTTACTATTGTTTCTTTTTTTTTCATTTAGTGGGAAAATGAGGGTGTCCGTAATAAAAATGTGACTGATGATCAATATAATTCTTATAATGACTAAAACAAAGCTTTATGCCCTTAGTAGTGAACCATTAGCTTCAAGTTGAATGCTTTGTGGCTATAAGCAAATATTAACTGTTCCAATATGGAAAAAATAAGATTACAAAACATGCATAAAATACTAGAACTATTTGATTTAAAAGTGTGCCCTTCAACAGATGAGTGGATAGAAAAATTGTGGAATGTATACTCAATACATTGCTAATCAGCTGTGAAGAAAGATGAAATGGTGGGATTTGGGACAAAATAGATGGACCTTGAGGTGACTGTGTTGAATGAAATAAGTCAGAAAGTGAAGGATAAATGTCAGATGGTTTCACTCATCTGTGAAAATACCCCCAAAACTTTCATATACAAAGAAAACAGGACTAAATCTTGAACTCAATAAAAAAACTATAATGGTTACCAGAGAGACCGCAGGAGGAGGGAGGGAATAAGAAAAGGAGACAGGTTGGGCACAGATGGTTTGGTGGAAAGTAAAGGGGAAAAAAAAATGCCCCAAAGTGAGATGCAACTAGGGATCTGTATAACTTAAATGTGGGGGTGGGTAAGGAGAGGTGGTGGCAGTTGTTGGGGTTGGACACCTTTCACCACTACTAAAATGGCAATGACATTGTATTCAGATTTTATGTATATTTTTAAGAATACCAAAATGTCTCAGTCTTTCTCCAACCTCCTTTTGAGTTTATGTGTTTCTGAAGGTCTGCTCTTTCTCTTGTCCCTGGAAGAAACAACAGGAAAGAAAGAGATGTATTCTACTTTTAGCATATTTTTGTCAATTTGATAGGCCCACATAATTGTACTATGAATAAAAATTACTGAAAGAACTTACCTTCTATCCCCCTAGCCTTAACAATGTTTTGATATTCTATTTTCTTACTTAATAGTTAAAATGCTACCATATTCTGGTAGCTTTTCTCTTCCTCTTTCAATAGTAAATTTTTTTGTTGGTTTCAGGGGTTCAACCAGATATAGCTTCTCAAGCTCTGGATCAAGAAGTTTTATTAAAAGTTAAAACTGAAATAGAAGAAGAGCTAAAATCCTTGGATAAAGAAATTTCTGAAGGTCTGTTTATTCTTATTTTCTTAGTTAATTAGTAGGATTATATTTGGTGTGATTTACTCTTGGTTAAGGTATCCTTTTTCTTGGGGTATATGTCTGTAAAAGTTACCCAACTCTACATAACAGTTCAAGTAGAGCATTAATAGATCATATTAAGGTTATAAATGATCATATTAAGGTACCTTTCATTAATTTGTATTTGGTATCTTTATAACTAATAACATTAAAACATCTTTAATTTTTGCATGCATATATGCGATAGATAATTGTAATGTTAATGTACATGTAGTTTACTCTCTTTTATCCTATTTTTTTAAATTTAGAAAACATTGGTTTACAACCCTGAATATGATTAGGGGTATAGATTCATACCATTTCAGATATATATTATCAGTGTTCATCTAGTTTTATAGCCACATATTTTTTTTACTTAACATTGTGTCTCATAAACTTTTAAAATAGTTACCGTTGTGTAAGCTGCATAAAATCCCATTCATTGAATGATTATTTATTCACTCAGACATTCACTTACTATTGAGAGGAACATTTAGATTATTCTTATTTTGCCTTCAGCACTGCATTGAACATTTTACCCAATGATTTGTTTAACAACTTTATTGAGATATATTTCATATGCCTTAAAATTTGCCCATTTAAAGTGGATAGTGTTTAGTATAGTCACAGAATTACAGAATCATCACCACAATCTAAATTTAGAACATTTTTAACATCCCCACAAAATAGTCTTTACATACTAGCCATTATTTCCCATTTCTAATCCCAGCAGCTGCCATCCTGTAAAATTTGCAGCCTTTTATGAGCTAACTTTAGAGTAATGCAATAAATATTTTGTGGAGGTTATTGATAACTCTAAGTGTGGATACATGCTGCCTCTTTACTGGAATTCTGTGTTCTGCATCCTGTTTGTACCCTAGAACAAATAATGATTCTGCCTGTTTTTCCTTCAGTTAGAGGACTAAGTTCATATAACATGTACTAAGAAAGCAGATGAGAGGCTGGTGTTTTAAACTGAGGAGGCATAGATTGTTGTGCGTTGCATCTTACATGTGAAAATTTTATACTTGTATAACTATCATAGTTTCAAATTTTATTTATTTATTTAGTTTTTTGTTTTTTGGTTTTTTTTGAGACTAGGTCTCGCTATTTTTTTGCCCATGGAACCACAGGCTCTCGTTGCTGGGGGTACCACAGACTCTAGCAGTCCCCAGCCTCAGCTTCCCAGGTAGCTGGGATTACAGGCGCGCGCCACCACGCCCAGCTATTTTTTGGAACTAGGTCTTGCTATGGGCCCCAGCCGAAGTGCGATCCCTAGCCCCTGCCATTTCATAGGCTGAAGCTTACAGGCACGAGCCACCATGCTCGCAAAATTTATATTTTGAATAAACATGTACAGGAACATTAAGTTGAAAGTTCATTTTAAAAAGGGAATAAAAAGTATTTGACTCATTTTCAAGGTGGAATAAACATTTTTTAATTTAGGACCTATCAATTTTTATGTCCAGGACTGATTAATATCCCATGGTTATCTACCTTTTCAACTGCTTAAAAGTAGTAGCTTGTTCCCAACAGTAGCTGTTTTAATCTCTTGAGTTTTTATTGCATAATTTTTTGTATTGTTTACTAAATTAGGTTTTTCTCCTGTTCTGCCTTCAGCCTTCACCAGCACAGGCTTTGACCATCATACTTCTCCAGTGTTTAACCCTGCTAACCCAGAAAACTCAATAGAGGACTGTTTGGCTCATCTTGGAGAAAAAGTGTCACAGGAACTGAAAGAGCCTCTACATAATGCCTTGCAAAAGCTCCTCAGCCAGTGAGTTACATTGCTGAGTGGGAACGTGCGTCTCTAAGTAGTCTGGATCTGATGCAGCACTGGATTGGTTAAGGATTGGTTAAGGCACTGGATTGGATAAGGCTTTATTCTAGGAGAACGTTATTGCTTTGCTGAAAATACTTCTCTTCACTTTTCTTTTGCTTTCTCAAAGCTTCTCTGTTTGTTTCCAATGATAATTTTTGAGTGACCAATCAAAATCACATTCAAAGCGTGATTTAACTGCTCCAGAATGGATTTGATCATGTGTATTGACTGGTTGAGCAGTCAGGTTTCAACAACTGCTTTCACTGACCTGTGACTCCAAGCTGTTTTACTTGTCCTGACCACTCTAACCACTATTTCCTCCATGGCCTATAGAAATAGAGCGGCTAGGGTTTTATGTACTGTGTTGTGGGATTAACATTATATCTGTATTTTAAGTATCAAAAATGTTGCTAAACTTTGAGGTTGCGGTATCTGCCCATCAAACTATTTCCTGAAGAACTACTACCACATTCTGGTGGTAAGAACTTCTCTCCTAGCTATGGTCCTGACTGTTAAGCTAAAAGCAAGAAGCTATATAAATTAAATTATACATAATTAAAAATATTTAGATATTAAAACAGAACCAAGTTATTAAATAAAAAGCTTAAAAAATAATTTTACCTAATTACTGAGAATCATTAGATGTTGGTATGAATTTATAAAGATATTTGTTGGGTTTTTTTTGTTTTTTTGTTTTTTTTTGAGACTAGGTCTCGCTGTGTTGCCGGGGGAAGTCCCCATCCCATGGACTCAAGCAATTCCCTAGCCTCAGCCTCCCAGATATCTGGGATTACAGGTGCCCACCACCATGCCCAGCTGCTTTTTTGAGACCAGGTTGCCTGAGGTATTCTCGAACCCATGAACTCAAGTGATCCCTGGCTTCTTGCCTCCCAACGCTTGGATTATAGGCGCAAGCCACCACGCCTGGCAAAGGATACTTGTTTTAATGAAGAGTGACAGCTATCTAAAATTGTAGGATGAAATGCGTAAATCAAGCTGTCATGCTGTATACATTAAATTTATACAGTGGTGTATGTCAGTTATTTTTCAATAAAACTGGAAAAAAGACTAAGGAAAAATGAAGACTATCAAGAGTACTTCATCTCACAAATAACATGTGAGTTCTGTGTTGAGTATTTTTGTCCTTAATCTGTACCATAGCCACATGAAAGAGAGGAAGAATGCTGTGCGAATGGTTTAGCACTGTTAGTCCAGAAAATCCAAAATAGTTCTGTTTAGTGGTATTGATTGCAGTGAAAGTGGCTGCAATATACCTTGAAGGGCATTGTGAAGGGCATTCATTTTACCAAACTTAACAGATTTTAAACTATCTGATAAAGGAGGACAGACCACTCAAGTTACTTAAGCAGGAGCATCAGATTTGAGTTTTACAACTCTTATGGCAACATTGTGTTGGATTGAAGAAGTGAGAGAAAGTTGATATTAGTCAACAGGTCTTGGTAACTTGGATCTTTATGGTAATAAAGAGAAAAAAGTAAAAAGAAACCAAACCAAGATGAGAACTGTTCCTTCACTAAAAGGGCCAAGCTTACAATGCCAAATTATTGTTGTGCTATGATAATTCCCATAGGCAGTGTTTTTATTTTACTATTTGTTAGAAGGAAGTAGTTTTGGTTTAAGAAGAATTCATTATGTTTTTGCATATTCTAGTAATATAGCAAGTATGAAAACAGGAAACAGTGTAATGAAAATCTTATTTGTATCTGCTTAACCTTAACTATACAAAAATGTAGAAGTTACTGTAGCAAAAAGAGTATGAGTTTTGGGAATTAAAACCTAAATACGAAATTTTGATTCACAACAGTGGCATAGCAATGTTCCCTGGGGCCCTGATAAGGTGAGGGGTAGAATGGTGGGTGGTCTGGTCTCTCCATTCTTAAACTAGGACAGATATACTTTCATATATTTTACACTTAAGGTTTCATGTATGATATGAAACATCTGCTTTACCAAAACAATAAACAATTAAATAAAAATTTGTAAGGGTTGGGACTGGGAGTAAAATCACTGAGACGTATGAGGCAGCAACTTTGTTTTCGACTTCTGTGCAGACTATCTATCTATAGCTTTGAGCAGACCACTTCACTCCAAGTTTCACTTTCTCTGTTAATTTTGACTTTGCTGGGATATTATAAGCTCTTATAAGATTAACAATATTATGTAGATTTTTTAGTACTGTTCTTGGAGTCCTTTTTGTAGTTTATAGAAAAAATTCCTATCTTTTCATTACAAAGTAAATTATATTAAAAAAATGCTGTCTTGGATGAATATTTTCCCCCCTGCAGATCCTGACTACTGATACATTATATTTCAGATTGGTACTGCTGTTATCTATCAAAGTCAGGCATCTTTATGAATACCTTTTTTCTACAAATTGACCTGAAAATTATTAAGTTATGTTACTAATGTCTGGAAAATAATTGATGATGAAATAGAAATAACTTACAGGTTGATGCATTATCTATTAAGGGAGAAAATACTTCCTACTCAACAATTTTGTTGAACTGGAAATTAATCATCAACTCATGTAGGTGAGCATCAGCAGTTTCTAAAGATTCCCATCCCCCTTCATTTTTTCTTTACTCTGCTCAAAAAACTCATTAGGTAGTGCTGGTTATTAAGCAACTTACTTTTCTCTGTATTAGATTTCTTTTGAATGTTTTAATCTACTGGATCTCTTATGTGCATATATGTGTGTACATATAATGTTTTAAATCATGTTTCATTCTGAAGGATGCTAACGTACTTTAGCCTGATAGACAAACTACCAATAAGGACTACTGTGACCCACAGCTGCATCAAACAGTTCAGGAAAGGAAGTGAAGGGACTGGTATACGCAAATAAAACTTCAGGGAGTATATAGGTAGGTAGACTGTATAGTATTGCTGAAGTTCAAGTTTTCCAACCACCTGGTATTTAGCCCAAGGATTGTTTAAAAAAAATCCTAAACTTACTTTAATGAGAATGGGAATATGATATCAAGAAAGTGCATAACATCTTATTTAAAAGGTAATCCTTGGTGTCTTTTGTCGTTTTAGCATCACTATAGTGTTGTTTTTACTTTGCCTTGTATAAAAGAATGAAATGTGTGATGAGAAACTGTTTTCTGAAATATCTAGACCAGCACTGTTCAGTAGTTATAATGCAAAACATATATGTAATTAAAAACTAGCAGTTACATAAAAAGCATAAACATGTAATATATTTACCAAATATGTTTAAAATATAGTTTTAACGTGTACTCAGTATAAAAATATTAATGAAATACTTTTTTGTTGCTAAGTATTTTGTTCCTGAAACCCAGTATGTACTATAGTCTCAGCATGTCACTAGCCATATTTCAGTTGCTCATTAGCCACACATGGCATGTATACATTATTGTGGCATATGTCCAGATCCTAACTTCAATAAGACTTTGGAGTCAGATCTAATTGAGTGTGAGTTCCTCTGTTGCTGCTTACCAGCTATTGGGATACACTGATAGCTCATCTGAGCTTTGGTTTCCTAATATACAAAATAATATGTAATATAAAACATAAATATAAAAATATAAAGTCTAATAGAATGCTACCAATCTCAAATATTAAATATTTAAGTTAATCTTATATGTTTATAGAACAAAGAAATCACAGACCAGAATAGTCAGAACAGAAAATGCCTTTAGAATGAATTTTAAAATCCCATAAAAACAAGACTCCTTGTCCCTCATTTTTACAAATATGTTTACACTTTGCCCAAAAAGTATGGGGGGTAAATTTTACTATTTCTGTTATTTAAACTATCAATGCTTTCATGTGTTACTCAATACCAAGAATTGTTTTTGTTGTTGATATTGTTGTTAATTATTATGCAAAACTAAGGCATAGAATATTTAGTACTTCAAGTGCCTCAATAAATTAGTGAGTGTGGGCATCACTCAGTGATTTGAGTTGTTTTTGTTTCTATGCCAAGACTAAAACTTAACATGGAAATAATCAAAAAGGCTTATCTCTCTGTCCTCCAGGATTTTATGTCATATGATTCCAAGTTAACAATAGAGCTCCATTTATTAGTCTTATTTATTTCAACTCCTTATATCTCTTCAGTTATATCTTTTTAATTTGAAGTCTTCCAGTGACAAATGTCTTTAAATACTTTTATTTTTTTACCTTTTAAAAAGTTTAAATTAATTTAAACTTTATTAATGAAAATTTCATTATTTGAGTCTATATTAATAAACCATGTTTATTTGTAATACAGAAATCTTGTTGGATAAGTTTCAAGCAATTAAAATATATATATTTTGCCATTAACTGCTTTTCTAGCTTGGTAGCAAAAATCTCATCCTAGTCTAGAGAATGCTTGAAGAATGAATACCAAGTATTAAATGTCACATCTCATACAAAGCAATATGTTGAATAATCTTTGTTACTTGAGCAAAAGGTTCAACAGCAGAATGGTGTCTGTATGTTAATTTATTCATTTGGAAATTTAGAATTTTCCTTCTTTGTGACATAGACTTTTAAAAAAATCTCTACAGGCCAGTGACATATCAGGCATATCGGGAATGTACTCTGGAGACCACAGTTCATGCCAGCGGCTGGAATAAGGTATTAATCAAACCATCTTTTATTTTGCAAAATTTTAGTATGTTAATTATAAAGCCAGGGTGAATTTCTAACATCATAGAAGAAAAAAATAATTACAGCTGATTTAATGCATTAGTTCAAGTAAATATTTTTTATTAATTTTTTTATTAATACTGCAGAGTTCTGCTTGGACCAAAAATATGTGTCCCAAATGTAACCGTTCTTTCCTGTTTGCCCTGAATTCCCCAGCATGTCTTCATTTCTCTGTATTAGACATGGCAGGACTTGGGCTTCATTGGGGAGACAGCTTTTTCTGGTTCTCTTAAGTGAATAATACCATTTGTATTGTATAACTTACAAAGTTTTCTTATATCCACATCTCATTTGATCATCACAGCTATCCTTTGCAGCAGGTGGAATAGAATCTATTGATTTTTGTTATTTACATAGTTAGGTTCAGTGAATAGAGAAAAAAAGTTACCATGCTTACCTAGGACTTCTTGACTAGTAAATATTGTAACAAACACTAGAGCTAAGGTCTTATGATACCAGCTTCAGTGTTTTTCCACTGTGTCATACCCTTATCCCATTATCTTAGGCTATATTCCTACTTATTACCCTGAAAAGACAGACTCTAAGGGGATGCAATATAGGATTACTCAACTCAGTTATGAGGAAGAAGTGTGGCCATTAGTGATATAATGCTAGGGATGAAAATATTTAGTACAGTTATTTTTCAAATAGCCATCTCTTATTAAGAATTGCTTTTGACCAGGTGTGATGGTGCACACCTGTAATCCCAGTTACCTGGGAGGCTGAGACTGGGGATCACTTGAGTCTGCGGGTTTGAGACAACCGTTGGCAACAAAGCGAGATCTAGTCTCTTTTAAAAAAAATTGCTTTTGATATGAACAATTCTGGATATGAGCAAGATCACGTATACGTGTGATCTTATGCACCTAATTTATAAATGTTATTTTGCTCCCCTTAATGCAGATTTGAAGGCATTATAGCATAATAAGCTTGATAGGCTTTGTAAACACTGTTTTCGAATCAGCTTTGCCAAGGACTAGGTATGTGTCTTTTGATTGGTTGGTTAAATTATTAAAATCATAGTTGTCACTATGTGAAATGAGTAATAGTAACCTTATATGTTTTACTAGATTTAAATGACATAATATATGTTAAGTGCTTATTTACCATTGTTTGGCACCATAATTAATACTCATAAGGAGCTGCTATTATAGTAGCTTTAACAAATGGACCTTGTTCCTTTGTCAGTATTATGGAATTTTACAGTTATTTAGGTATAAATATCTTGTTAAAATGTCTTACTGTTTGTTTCATTTGCTTTCTTGTAATTAAAAATGGATATTTGAAAGGTCTTATAAATAAAAAAGATTTGGTTATGATATATTTCTTAGTATATCCAACAATAAATATTTTGATAGATAATATGACTGGCCTCCTTGTATGCCCCTGCCCTTCTGATTGTAGGGTTATCTTAAAAAATCTTGAGTAAGCCTCAGCATTCACTCTCTCTCTTTATCCTTCTTTTTGTTCCATTCCCTGCTTCATCTTAGTTCTCATCTGGACCAACTGTTGATCTTCAAAGCTGTGACTTGAATACCTCATATAAATGAGAATACCGAGTAAAATATTACTTGCTCTGCATCCCCTCACCGCCAGTCAGAATCAGTTTGGCTAATTGAAGCAGCTACCTCTTGTCTTACATTTCACATGAATGTTTGCAAAATTCTGATTTAACATTCTTATATGAAGATAACTGACTGGCGGGCAAATGGAGCTCAAATAAAATAACCATTGGTGAGAAGAGAAATTACGTTTAAAAAGCCTGCCAGGTTATGGGTGAACTGGTTATGAGTTCATCTATAAAGGGATTTATTTTATATAAATTTTTTTTGCCCCTATAATGAGATTTTAAAGGCGTCTTAGTGGAATAAATATTATCAAAAGAAGTAGAAGAA
Source organism: Uropsilus gracilis (assembly GCA_004024945.1). NCBI lineage: Eukaryota > Metazoa > Chordata > Mammalia > Eulipotyphla > Talpidae > Uropsilus > Uropsilus gracilis. The sequence goes on along the minus strand of PVHY01008459.1, from coordinate 15,274 downwards.
AAAGCTGGTCACAAACTTCTATGAATAGTATGATCTTTTAAAAGAATGTACATCTATAAATATAGATAATACAGAATGTATATACCTAAAATAATTAAAATATTTATCAAAACATGTCATAGTTATCACAGGATTATGGAGGATTTTCTTTTTCCTCATAGGTTTTATTTTTTCCTTTGTACTAAACTGCTTACAAGAAAAAAAGAAAGTGACTATCCCAGAGGAAAAACTAACTGGAAAATGATAGCAAAGATAAATGAAATTTTTGCCTCACTTAAGTTTTAGTGACATGTTAAATCACTAATCTTTTGAAATATTTATTAACACAAAAGCAAAGAGAATAGTCTGACAAACTCCATGTGTATCCATCTTTCAGCTTCAACAGTTAGTGGAGTTTGACTGATGTTGTTTTACTTATTTCCACATGCACCTTTCCCACTAGATTATTTTGAAGTAAACCTTCAAGATCATATCACTTCATTCATAAATGCATTATCATGTATTTCCAAGGCCAACGAATTCCTTTTTTAATACCAGTTAATAATACCATTATCACATCTCAAAATATTAATAGCAGTTGTGATATTAAACATTATTCAGTACTCAGATTTCCCCAATTATCTCATAGTTGCATTTTTCTGAGCTGATTTGTGGTTTTGTTTTGTTTCTGTGTTTTGTTTTGTTTTTTTTTGAGACTAGGTCTCACCATTTTTGCCTGTGGAACCGCAGGCTCACGTTGCCCGGGGTACCATAGATTCAAGCAATCCCCAACCTCAGCTTCCCAGGTAGATGGGATTACAGGCGCATGCCACTATGCCCAGCTATATTTTTTTGGAACTAGGTCTCCCAATGTGCCCCCAGTGGGACTCGAACCACAATCCCTGGCCCCGGCTGTGGCTTCCTAGGTTGCCGCTTACAGGCATGCACCACCATGCCTGGCCCTGTATTTTTTTTTTTTTTTTATTAAAACCACTGTTAGTAAGAGGTTACAATCTTTTAGAAATGTATCTCCAATGAGTGATTTCTTTTTTTTTCACCAGCAAAATGGGTCTATTTATTTTTATTCTTTAAATCACAACTTCAGTAAATGGTTTTTGGGATACTTCCTCCTCCCTCTGATGCCCCCTCCATTTACTCTAACTCCTCTCTTTGTTGTTTGCTAGTCTGTGTTAAGTCCATTAGTCTCTTTCTTCCCCGTGGCAGGGTCCTTTCATTGGGTGAGTGACTGTGTTCTTGGGACCAGGTGGACCATGATGGTAGGTTGCTTTGGGCAGCATCCCCTTCCCCCCCCCCCACACTTCCATATCTCTTTGTGTGGGGGCGGGGCACGGACAGCTGGGCTTGGGTCTAGACCCTTGGGCTAGGGTCTGGGGGAAATATGCCCAGGCCAATCCGGACTGCATTTGGCTGCCCCATGCAGCCATCCACTGATGGGTAGGGCTGAAACTCCACCTGGCCCCCTCCCAGGCTCTCCAGGTGCGAGGGGCTTACCCGGGGTCATTGCCGCCCTTGCTCCTCAACCCAGAACCCTGGGCGGGCAAATGCCCAGCTTTTTTTTTTTTTTTAGAGACTAGGTCTTGCTATGTTGCCTGGGGTAGTCTCGAACCTATGGACTCAAAGCAATCGCTGGCCTCAGCCTCCCAGCGCTGGGATTACAGGCGCACACCACCATGCCTGGTTATTCTCTACTTTCTCTTGCATCATAGTAGGTGATACATAATGTCCCATTTGTCTCTGAAATTTTATTTTGAAGCTGATAGGACAAACCTAACCAATGAATTAAATGCAGATGAGTTTTGTGGGAATGTGACTTTTATTAGAAGGTATAGAATGGTTAAGTAATATATAGACCACTAAAATATGTAATTCACTATTCCAAATATCCATTCCACTGGACGGGACCCTGGGAACTGTAAATTGGTATACTTCAGTTCTATACCACACAACCCTATATATTCTTTAATAAAAGAATAGCATAGTTAGCTAAGTCAAACCTACTGAAGAAAGATGCCTAATGGGTACATATGAGGAGACAGCCAGTAGAGGTACTCTTTTTTTTTTTTAATAAGAAGCTAAGTCTCAGTATATTGCCCAGGGTTGTCTCGAACCCGCAGACTCAAGTGATCCTCAGCCTCATCCTCCCAGGTAACTGGAATTACAGGCATGCACCACCACACCTGGCTTGAAGTACTCCTTTTTGATGTCCAAAAAAATCTTTCCACTGCAGAACTCCTTGAAGAAAAAAGTAATTATATGTACTATGGTGAATACTTTTATCCAGCAGCAAGGAGTGACTTACAGAAAGAAATTCAAAGGTTAAGATTATTACTTTTTAGTTCTAGAGATATGAACAGTGCGATCTTCTAGGAATGAATACTTGGGGACCTAGTTTTCTTTTAGCAACTAAAAAATAATAAAATAGGAGATAAAGTAGGAAAAGTATTTCCAAGGAGATATTGTACCTTTACTGTCATAAAGGTAACTCATGAAAGTTTGAATGTAGGAGAGCATGCTAGCTAAGAGCAGTCTAAACTATAGTTAAGAGACAGTGACTATAGGTGGTAGCCTAGGAAGCCACAGCCGGGTCCAGGGATCACGGTTCGAGTTCCGCTGGGGGCACATTGGGAGATCTAGTTCCAAAAAAATATAGCTGGGCATGGTGGCATGCACCTGTAATCCCAGCTTCCTGGGAGGCTGAGGCTGGGGATTGCTTGAGTCTGTGGTACACCGGGCAACATGAGCCTGCGGTTCCACGGACAAAAATAGCGAGACCTAGTCTCAAAAAAAAAAAAAAAAAAAAAAAAAAGGCGGTGGGTCTAGAAGTAATTACACTGGTCTGTAAAGATAATAGGTTAAACAAGTCAAGGAATTAAGCTGGTGTAGTAGTCATTTAATGTGTGAGGAATGTAGGGGAGCAAATGAATTATCTGACCTAACATGTACCACAGCAAAAAATAGAAAATTTAATTTCTGTTCTCTGGTACTTTTCAAGAAAGATAATTGAGATGGAGGCAATTGAGGAAAAAAATAACTTAAATGATAAAGTCATGAAGGTATTGCCATATGAAGAACAGACTAAAAGATGAATAGACTTTAGCCTAAAAGTGTAGTGCTTGAAAGGGAATGTGATAAAAGACTAAAAGGCAGTAGTGAGAGAGTATTACATTACATATTTATCCTCAGATTATTATGTAGTATAACTGGGACATCTACTTTTTGACACATGAAAGGTAACTTTGGAACAAATGAAATGATTATATAGCAGATATAAAATGTTTGCAACTCACTTTCCTAAGTGCTATAGAACTAAGCATGAGTAACTTCAAATGTTTTATATTATTAGATTATATGGGAAATTGAAATGTTTTGAGTTACAGAACATCCCAGTCTTTTGCAGAATTGGTTCACAAACTTTCACTTACTCATCCTGCTAAGACAAATTCCCCGGACCAGATGAACATTTTGGGGGATTTTATTTTTACTAGAATGACAGGTTTTTTAACTGTGAAAAAAAGACTCATTTCATATATTTTTTAAAGTTTTCAACCCTTTCATTAGTATTTAGGTTTTTTAAATGTCTTTTGGGCTAGATTTCTTTTTAGAATATAAAAAAGTGAGAATACATATTTATTGCATTTCTTTCAGACTTTGATGTAGATTCTTGCAGGACTGCTTGAAAAACAAAGAATATTAATATAAATTTAAAGTTATCGTCTTTTCTATTTGTTCTCCTCTGCAGAAATCTTTTATAACTACTCAGTTTTTATCTTGGCAGTTCAGTAACAAGGAATCAGAACTGGTTTAATTTCCTTTAGCATTCCTTTTCCAGTCATGTGGAGACCTTTTGATGTTTTGGACAAAAGAGATTGCACCAAGATGGTTATGCTTTATTTTTTTCAATAGCCTATTAGAAAGATCCTCTAGTTAATGTCATAATTTCGAAGACTTTTACAACATTTCAAAAGTTCTAATTTTCAAGGGCTAGGCGCATGCCTCTAGGTGGCAGCCTAGGAAGCCTCGTCCAGGGCCGGGAATCGAGGTTGTAGTCCCACCAGGAACATATAGCGAGACCTAGTTCCCCCCAAAAAATAGCTGGGTGTGGTAGTGCACGCCTGTAATCCCAGCTACCTGGGAAGCTGAGGGTGGGGATTGCTTGAATCTGTGGTACCCTAGGCAATGTGAGCCTGTGGTTCCACAGGCTAGTGAGACCTAGTCTCAAAAAAAAAAAAAAAAAAAAGTTCTTATTTTCAAATGGATACTAAAAGCACATGGTATAAAATGCAAAATTTACAGAAGCTACATGAAAGTATTTTCTCATCCTTATTGCCTGCTGCTTAGTTTTTCTCCTATTAGGCAACTACTATTACTAGTTTCTTTATTTTTTCAGGTATACTATGGGATTATACAAAGTGTGTATTTGTCATGCTTTTTGTTTTATTTTTTGTTAACGGTATCATACAACTCTCCTATATTTTGCTATTTTCACCTAAAGTAAATCTTTATGACTGTTCATTGAACAACCTGATTCTTTTAAAACTGTGTGATGCTGTCACCACAGACCTGATGGATTGTTTTCATTCTTCATTTGTTATAAATATGCTTCAGTGAACTTACACGTCATTTTTCTTATACACACACACACACACACATATGAGTCCAATGTTTTGTTTTTTTCACATAACACTTATTTCTATCACCCTGTGGTATAAAACCTACATGCAACATTAGTGACAATTCTAGCAGGGGATTTATGTTTTATTTCTTATAGTAAAAAATAGAATTCTATAATGATGCATCTAAGTGTAACTTTATAATTGTTGAACATAGAGAATGAATTATAAGAATTTCAGTTTGTTTTTTCATTCTCTCACCTTTGCATTGAAGATTTTGGTGCCTCTGGTTTTGCTACAACAAGTGCTTTTGGAGTTGACCAGACGTGGTCAAGAACCTTTGCATTCATTGCTGCAGTTTGGTGTGACGTATCTGGAGGACTGTACAGCAGAGTACATCATTCAGCAAGGTGGCTGGGTATGAGTTGTAATTTTTTTTGAAAAATCTTTAAAAAATTAAGAAAAATCTGACTGTAGAATTGAGCTACTAGAAGGAGTGCCTTAGGTGGGGGGAGTAATGGGAGGGGCCCAATGAGCTATATGGTATGGTAACATACATCTGAAGAGGTATGAATCTGTATATCTAAATCAATGTATTGTTTTGAACTTTAAGTGAATAGTTTTATATGTCTTTTCTAACTTGATTTTTTTCACTCAACCTTTGTCTTTGTTTCCCAGTCTTTTTTTTTTTTTTTCATTATCTCTTCCCTAAAAAATTTTTTTTTGAGCTTGCTTCAGTTTACCTCCTTGTTTAAGGGTAATAGCCTTCACTTTTTTAAAAAATTTTTACTTTTAATTTTTTAAAAAATAATTTAAAAAATTCTTTGTGGGAAGAAAACAAGTTACATAGATAGGTATACATATTACAATACCATAATTACAAAATTATAATCATGCAAAATAATATATTATTTACTAATGTGTGATTTAAAAATTTCAAATACCAGTGGCATGGCAAACATCAGATCCAGTGTAATAATTATTATTTCTGGGAATGTATAATGGGGAATAGGATAGAAGAGATATCCACAGAGAATGTCAACTATCTCTGTGATGGTTGTTCTTTTTTTTTTTTTTAATTTAATTTAAATTAAAAATTTGCATATATATTTATATTTATATTACATTATTGCATTATTGTGTACCCCGGGGTTTTCCCACTTCACTAACACCTGTTAACCATCCTCATCTTTTGTGCTCTTCACCTTCCCCACCTTCTTCCCCTTTCCTCCTCTCTCGCTCCATTGTTCAGTCTCATTGGTTGTTATTTTTTCTTATTCGTTTGTTTGTTTTTCCCTATATCCATCATATATGTGAGACCATCCTGTATTTCTCTTTTTCTTTTTGACTTATTTCTGCTAATATGAGTCTTTGTAGTTCCATCCATGTTGCGGCGAATGACATGTGTTTGTCCTCCTTGATTGATGCGTAGTATTCCATCTTCCCTAAAAATTCTTTTTGGATTTTTTCCCCTAATCATCTTTCTCTCCATGAAATTTTTAACCATAAGTATAAATCTACTTATGTACTATGGCTCCTTGAAAGGCAGGCCTCCGGTCATTGTAATATTTAAGATTTCATGCACCTGCGAAACCAATTTTCACCCTCAAAATTGTCTCTGTTGAGAATGCATAATCTAGATTGGTGTATTGACTGATGTTTAGTATGTTCAAATTTGCTATTTTGATGGTGGATTTTTAGTTTTCTCTTTAATTCTGTCAATTTGGGGTTATATTTTTTTCAGGTTATTTTGTTAGACAACTGTATAATTATTGAAATTTCTTGGTGGCTTGACCCTTTGTCATAGCCTTTGTCCCAAAAAATACCTTTTTTTTCCATCTTAAAGTCTTTATCTGCAACTTTATAGTAGCTGTATATTCATCCTGGTACTTGCCTTATGTCTTATTTCATCATTTTATTTACCTCAACTTTTCATGTATAGTTTATTGAGTACTTATTATGTACCATGCTTTGTTTTAGATTTTGAGTAGACATTTATAAACAGAAAATCCATGGCACTTACATTTTAATTAAGGAGGATAAGCATATTAAGGTAGGTAGTGTGTCTGGAGTTGGTATCTACTATGAAGAAAAATAAAGCAGGGAAGACATAGAGGACATACTGGAAGTGTATAATTTGGTAGTCAGGGGCAGCTTCACTGACATTTGAAATGCATTTGAGCAAAGATTTAGTTTAATTCTCTGGTTTTATCTCACAGTACATTATTCTCTATCCACTCTTTTTCTCCTGGGAGTTTTTCTTCCTTTCTTTTAGCCCAGAAATGTTTTTCAAATGTGTTTGTTGTACTTTATCCAATTTTTAGTGATTTTGTAGTGGAAATAGTTTTCATAGCCAGGCATGGTGGCACATGCCTGTAAGCATCAGCCTATGAAGTGGCCGGGGCCAGGGATCGTGGTTTGAGTCCCGCCTGAGGCCCGTTGAGAGACCTAGTTCCAAAAAAATAGCTGGGTGTGGTGACGCTCGCCTGTAATCCCAGCTGCCTGGGAAGCTGAGGCTGGGGATTGCTTGAGTCTGTGGTACACCGGGCAACAAGAGCCTGCGGTTCCACGGGCAAAAATAGCGAGACCTAGTCTCAAAAAAAAAGTAGTTTTCATAAAATATAGTACACACTATTGCTGCTTAGTAACCACTGTGCAGCTGGGACTTTGAGTTTAAAGAAAGAAAAAAAGTGAAATTTAATAGGGATGCTAGTATGAAACATGCTATATTTAGATGCTTGATAAATGCTTTCTGAAATGCTGAGCATTTGTCTTAGATAATATTTTTGAGTTGTACTAAGAATTATGAGAACTTATTATTTTTAACTTATTGTTATCTAAGACTTATGAGAACTTATTTATTTTGCTTCCTACTTTAGTGCATTTAAAAATATTTTGGTGAATGTAGTATATGGTTTGTGTGAGAGCTAGGGAATACTGCAGGTTTGTTTCTGCTGAGCCTTTATGGTGGTTTACAACAAAGGGATTGTTATATATTCATGTCTTGATTTTTAATTTTTTTTGTGATAAAAGTGCTTTAAAGATTGTTGATGATTATAATTTGTTACACAGAAAGTATTTTTCATATAAAATGTGTGAGTGCCTAGAAAAAAGCAGTAATGTGGATAACTAGTTTGCTTATACTTAAAGTGTACTTTTTCTTTCTTTCTTGTATGCCCAATCTGTATTTCACATCCACAGGTCTAAGCTCTGTGTATGTATTTAACATGTAGAGTTTGCTTTTTTGACTGGTTGGTGAAAGTACATTTTCTGATATCGTGTCAACATGAATCACCGTTAAAGTACTTTTTGTTCATTAGACATTCACAGTTCTTAAAATCTTCCTGCAGAGAATTGTTTGAGTCATAAGTTCCATGTCTATATTATGTAAGGTATTGCTCTTCTTGAAGAGATTCATTTAGCTACGTGATGTTACCTGTCTAGTATCTGTTCTATAAAGTCAATTGTACGATTTCTATGGATAATGTATCATCTTCAACCATTTGAACAAGGTGAAACACATTGCCTAGCTACCAAAGTGGAGCGAGTTTTAAAAACCTACAGAAAAGGAAGAGGTGATGAATGCCATATTCTGTTGAGTAAATGGCGAGGTAGCATGTAGTTCTTAGGGAGCAGGCAAACTTAGTGCACATAGATTTGCAAAAAGAAAAATAATATTCTGTGAATTATTCCGGGCACGGTGGCTTGTGCCTGTAAGCTTCAGCCTATGAAGCAGCTGGGGCCAGAGATTGCTGTTTGAGTCCTGCCAGGGGCCCGTAGCAAGACCTAGTTCCAAAAAAATAGCTGGGCGTGGTGGTGTGCACCTGTAATCCCAGCTACCTGGGAAGCTGAGGCTGGGGATTGCTTGAGTCTGTGGTACCCCGGGCAACGAGAGCCTGAGGTTCCACAGGCAAAAATAGCGAGACTTGGTCTAAAAAAAATTATATATATACATATATATGTATATATATAGAGAGAGAGAGCAATGTGGCAGTTTACAAAATTAACATACAAAAAATTATTGCAATTTTATGTGCAAACAATGAGAAGAAAATGAAATTAACAAAATAATTCCATTCACAATTGTCTCAGCAATTATAAGATACCTATAGATTAACCTAACCACTTTTTCCTTCTGTAGAGAAGACTACAAGATGTTATTCAAAGATAGGTCATGACAAAGAGAGCTGGAAAGGAATTCCATGTTAATAAATGGGGAGAATCAATATAATCAAAGTGGCTGTTGTTCCCAAAGTGATAAATTTTAATCCCCATAAAAATGCTAACAATGTTCTTCAAAGAAATTGTACAGAAAATGCTAAAATTGGTATGGAAAATAAGGCCTTAAATAACACAAGCTATCTTGAGAAAAAAGGAGAGAAATCAAGACATCATATCTGACTTTATACTATAAAGAAATAGTAATTAGACAGGTGTGGTGGTGCATGCCTGTAATCCCAGTTACTTGGGAGGCTGAGGCTGGGGATCACTTGAGTCTGCAAGTTTGAGACAACCTTGGACAACATAGCGAGATCTAGTCTCTTAAAGAAGCAAAGTAATTAGAACAATATGCATTGGCAGGAAAATAGATACATGAACCAATGGAACATTACAAGTCCATAAATAAACCCACATATATAACAATACTAAATTCATGATAAAGGATCTAGGATAACATGATGGGGAAAGGAGAATTTCTTTAACAAATGGTGCTGGGAAGACTTGCAGGCCGCATGTAAAAGAATGAAGCTGAATCATTCTCACGACTCCATGCACAAAAATAATTTTTTTTGGGGGGGGGACTAGGTCTCGTTATGTTGTCCGAGTGGGACTAGAACCGCAATCCCTAGCCCCAGACACTTCATAGGCTGAAGCTTATAGACATGCACCACCGTGCCCAGCTTCAAAAATAAATTCTAAATAGACTGAAGACCTAAGTGTATTATAACAATAAAAGATAGAGATGAAAACATTGGCAATATATTTTATGATTCATTTATAGAATTCTTAGTCATTGTTTCTCAGGTATTCTGTTCCTTTCTCTCTTCATTCCAACTCTGGGTATGCCTCACCCTTTGTAGTAGTCTCGGTCCTTGGATATCCTGTTCTGTTTTTGATCCATATTAACCCCCACCCCACCCACCCCCTTGTTCTTTCATTTTGGCTGTGTCTATTCAGAAATGCTCAAATTCAGAGGTTCTTTTCCTTGGCCCTGTCTAATCTACTAGTAAGTTCATCAAAGGCATGCTTTATTTCTGTTAGCATTTTTGATCTCTACCATTTCTTTTTGACTTTTTTTCCTTAGGATTTCCACCTCTCCTTAATCTACTTTATACATAAGAACTCTTGAGTTTATTGATCATCATTGTTTTAATTCTTGATATGATGGTTCTAACATCTCTGCCATATCTGGCTATAATTCTTGCTCCATCTCTTCAAATTGTATTTGTTTGCCTTTTTGTATGCCCTGTAATTCATCTTGATGCTCAGAAGTCATATTCTCGATAAAGGGACTGCTGAAAATAAGCATTTAGTAATGTTGTAGTGGTGAGTAGGAGGACAAGAAGTGGTTTAAAGTCCTATGATTAGGTTCTTTGCTGAGCCTGTGCCTCTGCACTGTGAGTTTCACAACTGTCTCTCTCTCACCTTTTTTAGGGTGTGTGTTTGTTTGTTTATTTATTTATACTAGGTCTTGCTATGTTGCCTGGGGTTGTCTCGAACCCGTGGATTCAAGTATGATTCCTAACCTCAGCCTCCCAGGTAGCTGGGATTACAGGCGCATGCCACCGTGCCTGGCTATTGTTTTGAGACTAGGTCTCGCTATGTTGCCCAGGGTAGTCTTGAACCTGCCGACCCAAGCCTCAGCCTCCCAGCGCTGGGATTACAGGCATGCACCACCATGCCATGTTTTGGTCCTCTTTTAGGTGGGAAAGAATGATTACAGTGGATTTCTCAAAACCTAGCTAGGTTAGACTAAGTAACCAGAACTAACTATAACTAGGCTGCTAAACTAGCTTCTTGAGAATAGGCCCTGTTAAGAGCAAACTCTTCTGGTATATTTCCTCTCTCCCTCTCAGAAGCATAAGAGTTTTCTCAGTATGTACTGTAAGTTCTTGGTTGGTAAATCTCAATATTCTGAGAGCCTTCTTATGATTGCCCACCACCTCCCCTCCCCCAATCCTGGAGTTTTTTAACTCTTACGTGTTGAAAAAAAGCTTCCAGTGATCCATCCCTTGCAGTTTGGGTTTCTTATAACCTTAGCTCTTGTTGCAAGGATGGCTTCTGCTCTGATGAGCCAATCTTGGGGTTGCTTTTGAATTCAAATCTAACGGAGGAAACAGAAATATAACCAGCCACATTAACAGACTATGTGTTATGAGGTAAGCGTGTTCAAAGGGTGGCAGAAGGTAATGGTTATCTGGAGAGCAAGTGGAAACATAGATTGGTTAAAGACATTTTTATAATTGTAGACTTAGGACTGGAGTATGACTTTCAATTATATTGGTATTAGAATTGCAAGGTAGGGTTTTTAATATTTCTTTTTTCATCTTGCCAGAGTGAAGAGTTGAGAACACATTAGGAATTGTTTATAGATTGTTTTATAGCTCCAAGCTCTATACAATGTTAACCCTGGGTTTTGGGGTAAATTCATCTAATCCTTTTAACTACTTCTCATTAAAAAACAGTGATATAGAAGTGTTTAGAACATTACATTTTCACAAACATCAAGTTTCCGGATGTGTCTGTTTTTCCCCTCATCTAAAGTCTGAAATTTCTTCTGAGTTTTATTTGAATTCTGTGTGCGCTGCGGCGCAGCTCAGACAGACTCTGGCTTGCCGTGATTCTCCCTGACTCATCCTGCCCCCTCCCTCCTCTTACTCACTGTCCTTCATTTCCTGGGTTCTGTGGCCACAGTAGCAGTGAGCCTGTCTCCTGCAAAGGGCCGCGCAGTCCACCGGGTAAGGCTGCTCGTATCTTCTTTTTTGTTAGATGTGAACTAAATGCTTGCTGTAAAGGATTTAGTTTTAGATTACATAAAGGATTGTTGGGGGGAAATGTCATCTAATGTCGGCCATAATATGTATGTATTTGAGTAAAATTAATTTTTTTCTTTTTGACTTAAAGCACTTTATTTCTGTTTGAAGAATAGCAAATGACAAAAGATGCTTTTTTTTTTTTTAAGCCAAGGATATTTGAAGATTGTCTCTTGGGAATTTGTCAGTGTCTTCATACCGCAGGAAGTGATAAGTAGATGGTGATATGAATTCACTTAAATGGGTTTTAGTTGTGATAAGTGTAGGATAGTAATGGTAAATGCTCTGTGAGGAAGGGTTTTATTCTGAACTGTGTTTTGTGGGTCTTGTTATATTAGGTGGAAAATTATTTTTCTGGGATTTCTTTTGCATTTCTATTTCCTTATTTTAGGTTAATAGCTAATAGAGCAAAGATTGGTTTGACTGAGTGTAGAAAACCACTTATCTGTATTTATTTTGTAAGATGAATACTTGAGAGATATTGTTATAAAGGCTTGCAAGTTGTTGGCATATTTTAGGGGTAATGAAGTCCGTAGTTGAGTTTTCCAGTAAATATAGTCCTTAGAGTTCTGCCAAAGCATCTTCAGATAGAAAAGTTCAATCTATAAGAGCTTTCTTTGACCCTGAAGTGGCAGAATAATTTATGAGATATATGAACAACAACAAAAACAAAGCAAAATGCAGTGACTCTATCATGAAGCAGCTCTCATTTTTTAAATAAGTCTTTGAAACAAACAAGCTGTTTTTTTGATCATTATAATCACCGAAACCAACTTAATGATTATATTTTATCTTATATTTATTTAAAATATTCCTTTAATCTCTGTATTTCAATTTCTTTTTATTTGGAGAGTTTCATGCACATATCCTTGTATATTTGCTTGAAGGAAACACTATATACTTTTCTGTTTACTTCTAGCCAGAAACTTAGGGAAAAGAACTAGTATGAGAATCTTAGACTTCAGCCTCAAAATTAGGATAGAATAGTTGATAAAAGCATGGGCTCAGGGGGTATGCTGCCCGGTGCAAATCCTAACTTTTTGACTTTGGACAGATTACTTACCTCTTTAGTTGCTTCAGTTTCTGTGTCTATAAAATGGAGATAATAAGACTTAATTCATAGTTTTTTGGTTTTTTTTTTTTTTAAGACTAGGTCTCGCTACTTTTGCCTGTGGAACCGCAGGCTCACGTTGCCTGGGGTACCACACACTCAAGCAATCCCCAGCCTCAGCTTCCCAGGTAGCTGGGATTACAGGCACGCGCCACCACGCCCAGCTATTTTTTTGGGACTAGGTGTCGCTACGTGTCCCCGGTGGATCCCTCGATCCCTAGCCCCGGCCACAGCTTCCTAGGCTGCCGCTTAAAGGCATTGCCACCATGCCCAGAAAGACTTAATAGTATCTTGATGTTTAGATCGATTAAAGCCTCTAGAAGGTTGTATGATATGAGCTATGTAAGGGATACCTGTGATTATGACATCTAGTTCTTACAGCAAACTTGGTCTCTGATTTTCTCCTTAAAAACAAAGCAAAACAAAACAAAAAACCAAAGTTCTCTGATTTTTTTTACACATATTAAACTGATAATTAATTCCAATTAATTTTACAGTTTTGAGCACTTGAAATTGCTCATTTTTGCTTCTCACAATGGTACTAAAGAAATTTCCAATACGAATATTTTGTCCTAAAATTAATTTAACTTGTTGAGATGCCTCTGAACTATTTGCAGATGTTATTCCTTTAGTGTGTTAAATTTTAGGTGAACTGTTATCCAAAACAGATTTTTGTCATTTAATGAACACTTAATGACAGTAGTTGTGAAAAGAAATTTTTTGCTTTATATGAATTGTCTTCAGGAGTAAGGGTCTCACTGACCTTCTGTTCTTTCTTTGAAACTTTATGTCTAAGAGCACAAAATGGTGGACCTTCATTAAAATGGCATGCCCTGGATATAGAAATGTGTTGTAAGGCGGGCAGAAGCCATTATAGCAAGGGAAAAGCAATTTAATCTGAATTTGCTTTTAAGCAATATATTACTCCAAAGCAGCAATTTCAAATAATTTCGTAGTATCTTGGATTAGATGAAAAGATTCTCTAGATGTAGCACAAAGAATAGCCTTAACTCCTTTGTTAACTTTGAGTTATTAAAAATAAAGAGAAAAATTATTTTACACTAAATTTTATTTCACTTTGTTAACTTTTGCCTTATTTCTTCATGATGGAACTTTTAAAATTTCCATTTCACTTGATTTGGCATAGAACCCTAAAGAAAAAAGTAGCAAAGGTTTCCTGCCTAAGGATTACTATTACTTTTTTTGTCAGTGTGTGCTGTGATTCTTTTTGGTTTAGATCAGTTCATGTTATTCTATTTTTAGAAATACTGATAAGTAACTAGTTGAGAATGGCTATCAGCTGGTACTTAAGACCTCTGGATAATCTTTGTATTTGAGGCTGTGTAAAGATAAGGCTGTCCTGTGAATCCAGCTACTGTACGTACATCTTTGGAGATGGCTTGGAAACAGATCACAAAACTTGCAGAGAGTGAACAGAGTTGCAGATGTGATTCTAAATAACTCAAATGGGGAGCATTTGTAGTAGTTTGAAATTTTTTTTTTTTTAAGATTAGGTCTCGCTGTTTTTACCTGTGGAACCACAGGCTCACATTGCCCAGGGTACCACAGACTCAAGCAATTCCCAGCTCAGCTTCCCAGGTAGCTGGGATTACAGGCATGCACTACCACACTCCATATTTTTTTGGAGCTAGGTCTCACTACGTACCCCCTGCAGGACTTGAACCGATCCCTGGCCCCGGCCGTGGCTTCCTAGGCTGCCGCTTACAGGTATGTGCCAATATGCCCGGCCTGTTTGAAATATTTTAGATGAAAATTTCAAAATGTTAATGGAAGACCAGCAAAAATACACTATTTTAAGTACATGCGATGGAATAACATGTTCATTGACTATTTTGCACCATTCAGAATGCAAATTCTTTGAGAAAATAGGGGGTCTTGCTTGGGATTTGGTAGACTGTGATTGGTTCATCAGTGACATAATTCTCTTAACTTTCTTTTCCAACCTTTCTCTTTTAACAAAAGGAGCTCAGCTTTCAAGTGTTTGGAGTTTCAATAATGAAGAAGAAAATGTTAATCCTAAGCAGTGCTTTATATCTTTCCTTTAAGCTTACATTGCAGAGGTTTGAGTGGTGGCTTTTACAGCCAATATTTTAGTTTTTTGCTTGGAGAGTTTGAGAGTGCAGATAGATAAAACAACTATACAAGGGGCCGGGCACGGTGGCTCGTGTCTGTAAGCTTCAGCCTATGAAGCAGCCGGGGCTAGGGATCGCGGTTCGAGTCCTGCCTGGGGCCCGTAGCGACACCTAGTTCCAAAAAAATAGCTGGGCATGGTGGCGCATGCCTGTAATCCCAGCTACCTGGGAAGCTGAGGCTGGGATTGCTTGAGTCTGTGGTACCCCAGGCAACGAGAACCTGCGGTTCCACGGGCAAAAATAACAAGACTAGTCTCAAAAAAAAAAAACAACTATACAGAGGGAACAAATAAGAACTTTGTGCTGCTTTATAACTATTTTTTACTACCTTCTTTCTGTAAAACAAATCTTTTTTTTTTTTTTTTT
>PVHY01008458.1:48932-61994 GCA_004024945.1 Uropsilus gracilis | reverse complement strand
GGATGTGGAGAGAAAGGAACACTCTTACACTGCTGGTGGGAATGTAAACTCGTCCAGCCACTATGGAAAGCAGTATGGAGAACCCTCAAACTAATGAAAATGGAATTACCATTTGACCCAGCAGTCACACTTCTGGGAATCTACCCAAAGGAGACCTCAATGTGGGTACAAAAGGACACCTGTGCTCGGATGTTTATTGTAGCACTATTTATAATAGCAAGGGGATGGAAACAACCCAAATGCCCCAGAGCAGATGAGTGGATGAAAAGATGTGGTATATATACACAATGGAGTATTACTCATCAATTAAAAATGACAAATTTGATGAATTTATGGAAACCTGGATGTACCTAGAAGAAATCATTCTAGCAGAAACGAGCCAGATAGAAAGGGACAGAAACCAAATGGCTTCACTAATATATGGTATATGGTCAACCAAATGAAACTGCATAAGGGGAGAGTGGGGACCAGCTGGAGCGGGTGGGAAGGGGAGGTGGTGGGTGACCCCCAGGGACTGAAATGATGTGAAATATAATAAATAAAATCTAAAAAAAAAATAAAAGGAGAAATAAGGAAATTAATATGGAACGTAGTTAGTGATGATTCCCTCACATGGCAGAGACAGGGAGTTGGATGGGGAAATAATGCATTTGAAATGCAGGTTATTGCCAGCGTCTCAGCCTTTATTTCATTATTAAAAATAATTTAAAAGGTGGGTCATATGAAAACTACACTATGATTAGGGAAAGTGAGCGTCCTTGAGCTGGAGAAAAACAGAGGGGTGAGAGGGATGGGTCAGGCGGCATGCAACTAGGGTCAGCATGTGAAGATTTGGGTATTTCTAGAATGTAGATGAAGAGAGGATCAAGGACAAATTATGGGACACCAGCTTGGATGACAGTATGACAGTGCCACCACAGAACTCAGGGGCTGTGTAGAAGACAATGTGGAGAGAAACTTAGAGATATGTTCAGGGAATATTGAATCTAAATGCCTGTGCAGATCCAGAAAACAGAATCCCCACTGGCTGATTTTCTGGAATTTTGGAGAGCATTAAGGGCTGTAGAAGCAGGAGCTTCAGTAGGTCTAAAATGGAGAACATCCCAGAAAACCCTGCATTACATCAGGATAGAGGCTTCCCTTCAGCTGAGAGTCACCCCCAGCTGCCTGGCTTTGGTGGGGCCCTCGCCTCCCCAGCCCTTCCTGACGGCTCCTTAGGGCACGTCCACAGCCAGGTTCCCTTCTATGCAGTCAGGCCTCCACCCTGAAATCCCCAGCCAAGCGAGTGAGCTTGGAGTTGTGGCTGAAGGGGGCCTCAGCAGCAGCCTCCTCCCCCGGCCGGGCCAATGGGACCCCAGAGGGGGCTGGATGTTTGCGCAGATGACATGTTTATGGCCCAGCCTCTCCTTACTCATGCTTTTGGCTTCCCTTCGCTGATTTTGGTTGGGTGGATCCCAGTTCTGCTGCTGGATTTGGGAGCCTTGGGGCTGGGGCTAAACAGAGCTTCCTTTAACGGTTCCAACCCAGGATGGTTCCAGCCCCTTCCCCCCATCCCCCTAGACCTCATATTTTCCCACACCCAACTTTATTACAGAATGCTAGCATCCCAGAGTTGGAAAGGGACGCCAGCATCATCTTGTCCAATGATTCCTTTTCAAGATGAAGAAACTAAGGCCTAGAGAATGGAAGGGACTGGCCCAAGGTCACCCAAGCAGGTGAAGACAGAAGATTCAGTCATCCTGACTTCCCAGTCAGGGCTCTGAAACCATTTCCCAAATACCAGCTTCTTCAGTTGCTGTTTTGTTTGGGAAAGGACAGTTCAGCTTTTTCAAATTACTTTCTCCCCTCCCAGGGAGGCAGCAGACAGTGACGGGCTCTGCTTTTACAGTTTAATTCCATAGGAAATTGGAAATTGCCTGTCAGAGGTGTCCGGGTGGCCGGCCACACCGCATCAACCTGGCTGCCAGAGTGCCCGTTTTTCCCTGCTTGCTGTCTGGGGGGTCCTTTTCGGAAGCGCTTCCGAGCGCTCCTGTAGATTCTCCCCCTGTTCTTCCTCCCAGGACAGGATGCTAGTACAGAGCAGGCAGGCTGGCCAGAGCCCTAAATCTTGACATTTAGCCATGCTCTTTTCCACACTGGACTCCCAGCAGTTTCAGGTCCTGAACTCCAGGCTAGCTTTAGCGTTGCCTCTTGACCTGAGGCTCTAGAGAAATTGGAGGAAGGGGTTCCTAACTTTTCTCCAAAACTCTGGGTCACCATAGTCCCTGGAGAACTGCCAGTTTGCCCTTCCAGAATTCATCACCTTCCCTGGATTTCTGAGGATGCAGTAGGTCACACTAGCTTTTTCCTTTCTCTAGGCATCCTGTGCAGTAGAGATGCTGGGATCTCTACCTTATCTCAAGAACCAACCTGGAAGCCTCTGGAGGTCTGTGTGTGATTATTACAGGAACAAGTCTCTCACATATTATGCCTGAATCACTGCTTTTGAACATTTGGACAAATTACTTCACTTCTCTGTGCCTCAGTTTTCTCATCTGTAAAATAGGGATAATAATAATAATAGCACCAACAGTAAAGAGTTAATACAAGGGTTATTCAGAATAATGCATGTAAAACAGTAAATATTAGCATTATTAATATTTTATCTTAGCACACTCCCCCTTATTCAGTCCCTCTAGGGCAAACCCAGATCTAGGCTATGAAAGATGACAAGTACCTGTAAAATGATCCCTTAAATAGGTGGCAGAAAAATTTTCAAAGCAAGCATAATGTAGTTTCTGAGGTTCTTTTCAGTGTGATAAATCTTCACTGGGGCTTAACTTATGTAGATGTCATGCTTGGGACCAGGAATACAATGACTATGATGGTCAAAGTCCCATTCTTCCCTGTGCTTATTGAAGATTTCATTGTGTCATCCTTAGAGTTTAAAAATTAAGCAACAAATTTGCCATTTCAGGTTGAGTTTTAATATCAACACATAATGGATCAGGGCAGAGTTATAAAGTTTAAATGTAGTTAGATGGTCTGCATGCTCCCAGACCTGAAGACAGACTTAAAAATATTGACAGATGAAAGAAATAATGGACTCCCATTCATGGAAATATGGCAGATTGCACCTACAGAAAAATTGTCTCAATACAAGCACCTCTAAAATGCTGGATAAAATATTAAGATCTCTTTTAAGATGTATGGTCAAGGTGATAGGAAATCACAAGCATCAGAGGATAGAACCATAAGAAACTTTGACTCGAAAAAGGTAAGTACTAAGACAGCCTCATCCCTGAGGTTGTTTATGGATCACTCAAAGTCTTCATGGTAGAAATCTAGTCCTGTGAATGAAGACACCTAAACAGAGATCTTGGATATCATTACCTGTGTCACCCTGGGCTTTAAGTGAATTAGTGAAAAGGAAAGCTTCTTGTGAGAATTATTAACCATATGCCTGTCCTCTGATAATATTGGGAACTGATTCATGTGACCTATGTAACCAAAGCAAAAAAATGGTTTATAGTGGTTTCACATTAGTACATAGTGGTTAACCAAAGATTCTTTGGTGGAATTAACTTTTAAACCAAAGTCTCAGAGAATAAGAACTCTTGGTCAAAAGTCATAAAGCACACAAGAAAACAGATTACATGAGAAAGTGATTCTTTTGTTGATTGCAAAAATCAAACTAGCTAAATAATCATACCCAGTTTCCCCCAATTGTAGTTAGGATATATAAGGAAATTAAAGATATTTGCGCCACTATTTACAATTTTCAACACATGTAATCAACCCAAATGTCCCAAAACTGATGCATGAGTGAAAAAGATGTTGTATATTTACACAATGGGATTATTATTCATCAATCAAAGAAGACAAACTTATTTCATTTGCAGAAACATGGATGGAGCTAGAAGGAATCATGTTAGCAGAAACTAGCCTAAAAGGAAAAGAGAAATATATGATGATCTCACTTATATGAGGGATATTAGGAAAATAAATGGGCCAAGAAAAATTAAAACTCTCAATAGAACTGAAGCATAGAACGAGAGAGAGAGAGAGGAAGGTGAAATCAGGGGAGGGAAGGGAAAAAGAGATTAAGATGTTTCATAGGCAATAAGGCGATGGGAGAACCTCAGGGTAGACAATGATGTAATATATATGTACATATACACATGTATATATATATGCACTTCAATAAAAAATATTAAAGAAGATATTTGCTTCCATGGTAATAAGAAAGAAATAAACAAAGAATAATTGTATATTTCTATGAGGCTAGTACAGAGTTGTGAAGGCTAGGAAGCCTTGATGAACTGAATTTGAGACAAAAACAAAGTCACAGGATCTTCCATGTTAAGGGAAGGTATCTGATCTAAGTGCAATTAGAATTGATAGGTTCTTTTAGAGTACAAGGAAAATCAGCTGGGTCTGGATGACTGTTTGTTCTGGTAAGAGTAGGAAAGAGCTCCAAAAACATGGTCAAATCACTCCCCCCATGGTTCCATGTGCTCTTTTCTTCCAAGTATTGCTAAAAAAGTAGCAATGAGGGAAGCGTTGGTAAACTGAGTGTAGTATCATGCATCTTTGTGAATTCTTACTTTAGGACGCTGACAGAGTTGACTCCATAAAGCAAGCAAAAAATATGAAATTGCTGCCTACTGCGTCCCTGTTCAAATTCTGAACCCTCTCCCTGAAGAAAAAAACAAAAAACAAAACAAAAAAACAAACAAACAAAAAACCCCCCAGCAACTTGGGAAGTTGGAGTTTGAGCCAATCACAAGGAACTCAATCTAATTAAAACAGTAGCTGAATTCATCTCCTGACTCAAGGAGAGAAATGTGACTGTCAGACATTTACTGTAACCAGCAGCCATCAGAAAGAGTTTCACTCTGAAAATGCTGTTACAAATAGTATCTAGAACACAGTTTTTAAAAAAGTATGAGACATGTTAAGATGCAGGAAAGAAATTATTAAAATTAAGAGAAAACAACCAATAGAATTAGACTCTAGAAGGATACAATTACTGGTATTGGCAGATAATTTAGGAGCAACTAGTATAAATACATTTAGAGTTTTAGAGATAAAGAAGATAAATAGCTTGGATATTTCCACAAAGAACTATGAACTTTAATCAAATAACAAAATGTGAATACTGGAGTTAAACTATGAGTTAAAAATGAATTAGCTGCACTTGAAAGTAGACTGATGAATGCAGAAGAAGCATGAACTTGAACATTAAAAAATTAAAATTATTCAAACTGAAATACAGAAAGAATTGAATAAAAATAAATTATCATTAACAATGATATTTATAAATGTGAAATTACCTAAAGCAGTCTAATATGTATGATTCTAGTTCCAAAAGGAAAGAGAAGATAAAATAAGGGCCTAATACATAGCTGATGAATTAATGGCCACAATTTTTTCAAATTTGATTTTTAAAACTCCATCCACAAATCCAAGAAGTTCAGCAAGTATCAAACAAATTTTTTTTTCAAAATAGACATGCCTGCTTACCTTTGTTATTCTGTCAGAGGAAAAGAAACATTATATTCAAGAGAATAAGAATTAAAATCTGCTACTATAATCAATATAAATAATAAAAATGTACAAATAAATTCAAATAACTAGATTAAAAAATTTTATCAACCTAGAATTCTATACCAAGAGAAAATTTCCTTCAAATGAGAAGACAAATAATACCATATTAAGATAAACAAAAAGTATGTATATTGGTAGCTCACAGATATCCCTGAAAAATAATAAACTGCTAAAAAGGCACCCTAGGTTGAAGAAAAATGATACTATATGGGTGATTTGGTGTACCATAGAAATGAAAAAGGGGAAAAAATTCAGGTAAATATTATAATCTTTTTTCTCTCTTTGCTTAATAGTTTTAAAGACAATTGAGAGTGGAAGTAAAATAATATATAGTGGTCTGTGTAAAACATGAGAGAAATTAAGGAGAGTAAAATAATAGCTCGAGGACAGGAAAGAATTAGTGAAGTATACAGACCTTTACTTTATACATGGAGTTTTTATTTCACTTATTGAATAAATATTGTGATAAATTAAGGGTGCATATTGCAATCTCTAGAGCAAACTCAAAAACAAAATAAAAAGTTTAAAATGCCAACAAAAGATTTTCAAAGGTACAATAAAGTTGCCTGTTTAAATTTTTAAAAGATAAGAAAGAAAATCAAATGAATAAAAAAAAAGAAAAATAGAAAACAAATAGCAAGATATTACCTTTAAACCCAACCAAACCAATAGTTACATCCAGGAGGAGTGGGCAAATTGAGTGCAGAATTTTATCCAGTTTTTTTTTGTGATGAATGGAAAATAGATTTGTACTAATAGTCTATACAGATGTTGAATTATAATGTTATACATCTGACAACTATATAATGTTAAAAACCAATGTTACTTCAATAAAGAGATGTTTAATCACATCAAAAGAAGTGGCATAACCATTCTAATTAAGACACATGCTTTTGACCAAAATAAGATAACAGGAAGTGTATTTGCCTTCCAGTTGAAACAATCAATATGAAAACTGTTATTTTGAATTTTTTTCAAAACATTTTTAGAGTGATGGGTTTATTGGGAAAAGGAGAAAGGAAATGAGAGATACCTGCATAGACATCTGCAGGCGGAAAACTTCTGCTGCTGCTTTGTAAAGGCAAAAGTTTTGTGAGAAGAAGCACCTGCATAGACATAGTATTTTTTAAAACAATAGACATCAAAAACAGAAGATAGTGATTCCTGCAAGATGGAAAAATGCACAGAATAAATCTTTGAACTCCCAACTTATGCCTTGAGAGAGTTTCCAGACTGCAATATAGGAACCATACAAAACCCAGAGATTTATGAAGCTGAAGTAACAGAGGTAAGTACTAAACATGGACATTTCGAGTAGACAAGAGATTAGAGAGGAGAGAGCCACACACACAGAGAACTCCAGACACTTGCAGAGGATCCTCCTTGTTCTTTAACAGAATACTGATGTATATGTGCATGAGGAAACTACTTGAGGTGAGGGAAAGACCTACCCAAAGAACTCGAAGGAACATCTACAGTGCTCATTGAGAGCCAGGAAGAGTGATCATTTCCAGCAGAAGACTGAAAACATTGCAATTCAAGTTTAGGAATATTTTGCTTCAGTGAGAGGTGAAGTGGAGAGTGATAATCAATCTTAGAATAAACACTGCTCATATCCTATCTAAGAAATTATAGAAGCAAGATCTAAATGCATCAAATTGTTTCTAAGTAAGTAAACTGCATACTAGAAAATTCAAGAATATTTATATGAATACAAACACAAGGTAAATTTTATGTTTGATATTTAGTAAAAGGTACAATGAAAATAAATACAATATGTAATAGATAATGAAAGAAAAATTCCATCAAAAGTGGCCCAGAATTGATACAAACATTAGAATTAATAGAAGACAACATTAAATCTGTTATTATAATGGTATTTCAGATGTACAAAATGTTCAGTATTGGCATTGGAACTATTTTAAAGGCATGAAAAACTTATAGAGATGAAATCTGCAATATCTGAGATGAAAAAAATATACTGACTGAGATTAAAACATCAGATTCTACAGAAGAACAGTTAGACTACTTGAAGACAGCAATAGAAGCTATCCAAAACAAGATATGGTGAGAAAATTACCAGCTTAAAAATGAAGAGAATGTCAGTGAATTATGGAACAATTCCATATGTCATCATGTATACATAATTGGAGTCCCTTAAGAGGCAGTAGGGACAAAAACTGTTTTTTTTGGAAAAAATAATGGTGATGAACTTTCCAATTATCTTTAAATCTATAAACCCAAAGACCCAACAAGCTCAAAAAACTTTCACTCAACAAACTTGAGAAAAAGTACACCAAGACACACTATAATTAAAGGGCTCAAAAACAATGATAAAGAGCAAAAAAGAGTCAAAGACAGAAGAAAGACTTGCTACAGAAGAAATTAAAAAAATAAGAATGACATCAGGTTTTTTAAAAATAATAAAAACAAAAAGACAATGGTGCAATATCTTAAGCTAGTCAAAGGGAAAAATTTACTTAAGATCACATATCAATCAAACATACTTTTCAAAAACTAAGACAAAATGCTTTTCAAAACTTGCACAAACTGTAAGAATTCATTACCAATATAACTACAATGAAATGAATGTTTAAGGAAGACCTCCTTCAAAAAGAAAAATGATACTAGAAGATATGATAAAAGTCTGGATTTATAAAAAGGAATAAAAAGTACAGAGAAGGGAACTACAATCGATAAAGATAAAAAAAAATTGGGGGGGCAATAAGTTAGGCTTTAACTTTTTTCCTAAAATCAATTTTATATTTATATTTCTTTTACAAAATAGGAAGAAGCTTAAGTTCTTTTTGTGATTTTGGGTAAGGCTATAGATACTTAATCCAAGATTTATAATAATAATTATTTTTAAATTTTTTTAATTACATAAGTTAGGCTTTAAACAAAAATAATAATGTAGCATTCTATAGCTTATGTATAAGTAAAATATGTAATAACAGTAGCATAAACATTGTAATGTGAAAAATGTAGTGTACTATTGTAAAGTTCTTAGATGTGAAGTGTCATAATATCATTTAAGTGTAGATTATGACAGAAGATATATACTGTAAAAGCTACAATAATCACTAAAATTACAAAGGAGTTATGGTTAATCCAACAAGTGATGTAATAGAATCATAAAATATTATTCAATCAAAAAAAAATAAGTGAGAAGTATGAAAAATAGAAAGCAAACATGAAGGTGATAGATTGAAATTAAGCTATTTAATCACATTAAATGTAAATGTTCCAAACCTCTCCAATGAAAAGGCAGAGATTTTCATACTTTATAAAAAAGAAAAAGAATAAAACAAAACTTAACTGTATCCAACTTGAAGGAAATGCATTTTATATAGAAAGACAAGAATAAATTTAAAGTATAAGGGTGAAAAAGGAGATATTCCTATTTATTTACTATGCCTATCAAACAAACTAGATTTGAGAGGAAAGAATATTGGTGGTGATAAATTCATTTGATCATAATAATAAGAGGTTAAGTCATCAAGACATCGTAACTATACCTTTCATACACCTAGTATTTAAAGCTTCAAAACACATGAAGCAAATGGATAGAATTTAACTTGTAGAAGAGATAAAGTCTTAATTATAGTCAGAGATTGTAACACCCTTCTCCAGTGAGTTGATAGAATGAGAAGACAGAAAATCAGTAAGAATATAGAAGACTTGAGCAACAGTATTAACCAACTTGACCTAATTGGCATTTGCACAGCACTCCACCCAAAAGAATACACATTCTTTTCAAGTTCACAAGGAACATTTACCAAGGAAGACCATATTTTGGGCCATAAAACAAGTCTAAATAAACTTAAAAGGATTCTAGTTATACAAAGTATGTTCTCTCACCACAATGAAATCAAATTATAAATTAATAACAGAAAGATCTCTGGAAAATCCACAAATATTTGAAACTAAATAACACTTCTAAATAACTGAGAGTTCAAAGACAAAACAAAAGGGAAATTAGAAAGTATTCCAAACTGAATGAAAGTTGAAAGGCAACATATCAAAATTTGTAAACTGTCACTAGATCAGTTCTTATAAGGAAATTTATAGTACTTAATGCATGTATTAGACAAGAAAGAAGTTCTCAGCTTTTACCTTAGGAAAATGGAAAACAAATTAAACTAAAGGAGAGCAGAGAAAAGGCTATAATAAACATTACCATAGAAATCAATGAAATATAAAACAAAAACAAAAGAAAAAAAATCAATGCAACCAAAAGCTGACTCTTTAAAAATATCAATAAAATTTAAAAATTCTAGCTCAGGTCAAGAAAAAGAAAAAATATGCAAATAAACTATATCAAAATCAAGAGCACTACTATTACTACAGATTCTATCCCAAAAACTTTTAAAGAAAATAAACTTTAATATCATCCCCAAAGAAAAACCCCAATGCCAGATGGTTTCATTGGTAAATACCACCAAACATTTAAGGAAGAAATAATATCCGTGCTACACAAACAGTTCAAAAAAAGTAAAGAGAGGGAAATACTTTGCAGTCTATTCTATAAGGCCAGTAGTAACCTAATATTAAATCCAGACTAAGAAGTAACAATGTAAGAAAATTATAGACTTGTGTGTGTGATGAATGTAGATGCCAAAATTCTAGATTTTAGCACATTGAATCCAATAAAATATAGGAAGCATAATGTACTGTGATGAAATGGGATTTAATCCTAGGAATGCAGGTTGGTTTAATATTAAAAAATCAGTGAATGCCACTTACCACAGTAAAAACTAAAAAAGAAAAAGCACATGATCTTCTCAATGAATGCAGAAAAGAATTTGACCCAAAAAACCCAACATTTACTCCTGGTTTATAAAGGAAAAAAAACTCTCAGCAAAATAGGAATAGAAAAGAATTTCTCAGTCTCATAAAGAATTAAAGAATGTTTACCAAAAAAACCAGTCAACATCATGCTTAATCAAGAAAGATGGAATATTTTCTCTCTTAGGCAGGAAGAGCACAAGGATGTTAGTTTTCAACACTTGTCTTTACCTTTGTCCATAAGGCTCCAGTCAATGCAAGAAAGCAATAAAAAGAAATAAAAGACATCCAAACTGGAAAGGAAGAGATAACCCTGCATTTTTTCAAAAACAATATACTTTATGCAGAGAAGTCAATGGAATCTACAAAGAATATCATAGAAATAATAAGTTTAACAAGGTTGCAGGAGATGAGATCAATACACAGAAATCCATTGTATTTATGCATGCTGTAATGAATATTTTGAAGTTACAATTTAGAAATCAGTACCATTTACAATAACATCAAAAACATTTACAATCGCATCAAAAACATTAAATTATTTTAGAGGCATATATGATCAAAGATATGCATGACCTACACACTAGATATTACAAAGCCTTACTGAAAGAAATTATAGAAGACTTAAGTGGAGAATTATAATGTGTTCATGAATCAGATAATTTATATCATTAAAATGTTATTTTTCCCAAGATGGATCTACAGATTGAACATAATTTCAATCAAAATCCCAGAAGCCTTTTTGGGGAGAAATTGACAAGCTAATTCTCAAACTCATGTGGAAATTGACATGGCCTAGGATCGTCAAAACAACTTTGGGAAAGAAGAATAAAGCTGATGGACTACTATTAACCAGCATCAAGACTTATAGAGCTCCAGTAATCAGAAAACGTGAAACTGTGGGAAAATAACTATTAACATAATATAGAGTTTAGAATAGATCATATATATAAGAACAACTGTTTTTTTTAAGAAGATGCAAAGCAATTCAGTGGAGAAAGCATAGTCTTTTAACAGTGGTAGTCCATATGCAAAAAAAAAGCACAAAAACCTTAACTTAAATATATAACTCACATCATATAAAAATTAACTTGAAATGGATCACAGACCTAAATGTAAAACTTTAAACTATAGAAATTCTAGAAGAACACATAAGAGAAAGATCTTTGTGACTTTGGATTAAGTAAAGATTTCTTACATATGACATCAAAGGCCAAGTAGAAGAGCAAATTCATAAATTGAACTACACCAAAATTAAAAACTTTTGCTCTTCAAATGACACTGTTAAGAAAATGAAAAAACCAGCCACATAATGGAAACAAAATATTTGAAAATCTTACATATGATAAAAGACTTGTACCCAGAATATAAAAAGAATTTGCAAAACTCGATAATAAGAAAATGAACAACCCAAATGAAAATGGGCAAAATGATTTGGATACTCCACTACAGAAGAGATATAAAAGACAAATAATCACATCCCTATTAGTCATTAGGGAGAAGCAAATTAAAACTACTTGTACCACTGCCAAATCATAGACCACTATACACCTACTAGGATAGTTAAATTAAAAATACACTCCATGAAAGAGTTTGCAAAGATCTGGAACAACTGAAAGTCTCGTACACTGGGGTGGGCATGTGAAATAATGCAGTTATTTTGGAAAACAGTTTGGAAGTTTCTAAAAAAAGTTAAACACAGATGTGTCATATGATAAAGCCATCCCTGTATCTATACAAGAAAAATAAGGGCATATGTATGGATAATACAAACACATGTATGGGAATGTCAATAGCAATTTTATTAGTACTGGTCTCAAACGGGAAACAGCTTAAATATTCATCAACGAATGTGTACATTTGTCTACTGATATCAAAGAATAATACATGCCAATAAAAAAGGAATAAACTATTGATGTGTGAAACAAGTCCCCAAACAATTCTGCAGCATGAAAGAAGCCAACAAGAGTATATGGGCTATGATTTCATTTATATAAAATGGTTAAAAAATCCAAATTAATCTATACCAATAGAAAATAGATCAGCCACTGCCTGGGGACCACTGAGTAAAGGGAGAATTTAGAAATTACAAAGGGCATGAGAAGATAATGCATATGTTAATTAAAAAGCTGTTTTCGGGCCGGGTACAAAGTTTCAGCCTATGAAGCGGCCGGGGCTAGGGATTGCGGTTCGAGTCCCCCCTGGGGCCGGTAGCGAGACCTAGTTCCAAAAAAATAGCTGGGCGTGGTGGCGCGCGCCTGTAATCCCAGCTTCCTGGGAAGCTGAGGCTGGGGGTAGCTTGAGTCTGTGGTACCCTGGGCAACGGGCAAAAATAGCGAGACCTAGTCTCAAAAAAAAAAAGAAAAGCTGTTTTCAGGTCAGGCGTGGTGGCGCATGCCTATATAAGCAGTAACCTAGGAAGCTGTGGCCGGGGCCAGGGATCATGGTTCGAGTTCTGCCAGGGTGTGTAGTGAGCCTTAGTTCCAAAAATATATAGCTGGGCATGGTGGCATGTACCTATAATCCCAGCTACCTGGGAAGCTGAGGCTGGGGATTGCTTGAGTCTGTGGGCAATGTGAGCCTGCAGTTCCACAGGCAAAAATAGTGAGACCTAGTCTCAAAAACAAAAAAAAAAAAAAAAAAAAAAAAAAAAAAAAAAAAAAAAAAAAAAAAAAAAAAAAAAAA
>PVHY01008458.1:0-48832 GCA_004024945.1 Uropsilus gracilis | reverse complement strand
CAGGGTTTATTATAAAACTTTGACAGATAAGAAAGTATTATAGGCACAGGAATAGATAAAAATAATTCAATATAAAATAATAAAGAACCCAGAAACAGATCCATGCAAATGAAGAGACCTGGTTTGTGCCAGAGTGGCACTGAAGATAAATGATGAAAGATGGACTTTGGTTCTAGGTCTATTGTCTATCCAAATGGCAAAAGAATGAAATTGAATACCTATTTTATATCAAAACAAAAATTAATTTCAGGTGGATAAAAGTCTTAAAAGCAAAAGCCAATATAGTCAAATACTATTATGACTTCAGAGAAAAGAAGCATTCCTCCAGCAAGATGCAAAAGCAAAGAACATGAAAGATTAATAATTGTGACTAGGTTAAAATTAAGAACATCTGTTCATAAAATGATACCATAGACTGAGAAGACAAACCACAAATTAAATATATTTGCTACACATATAACTGACAAAAGATTCATATCCAGAATATATAAAGAACACCAATGAATCAATAAGGAGAAGACAAACCATACAATAGAAAATGAATACTATTATGAATTCAGAGAAGAGGAAGCATTGGTGGCTCATAAAATATGAAAATATGCTTGACCTCAATAATCTTGGAAACGTCAATTACAATCATGCTGAGACACCATTACACACCCATTGAAGCCTAATTATACCAAAAGTTGGTGAGACTGTGGAGTCATGGAAATTCTCATAAACTACTGGTAGGTTTTACTTTTCACATGTAAATGGTTATAATCATAAAACACTCAATAGCATTAATAATTGATGAACCACAGCTTTTATGCAAAAATGAGGAAAGAAAGCTAGAAAGATATCCACAGAATAATTACATTTTTACGAGATTAAAATCAGGCCATACCAAAGAATATATACTGTATGTATGTACAATATCAAAGAAAAGAAATGAGTAATACAAAATTCAGGAGTTTAGGGTATACATAAGGATTGATAAGGTAGTGCAGTAGGTGAAGAAGCCATGTGGAGCATCAAAGGTGCTGAAAATGTTCTATTTCTTAAGTTCATTGGACAATACATCTTGCTATTCTTTAAAATGGATATATATTATCTATAATCCCCATATGTGACATATTTGATAATGTGTTTTTTAATTAAAAAGAAATTGTACTTTATTATTTAAAATAAAATGTACCTTATTAACATATGAAGAGTTCTCATAAATAAGAAAAAGATCTACCATCTAATAGAAAAGATGAGCAAAGGGCTTTATTGGTTTGTGAAAAAATAACTAGAATGACTTTAAACATATAAAAGCATGCTGAAATTTACTCATAGTAAAAGGAATGAAAATTACATCACAAATGCAAGTTTCCTTTGAACCTCCCTGTCATTCCTCTCCCTTCATCTCCCTGCCTCTTCCCTCCTCTTCTCTTCCTTTCTCTCTTTCTCTTTCTCTCTCTCTCCTTCTCTTTGTCTCTCTCTGTCTCTGTCTGTCCGTCTCTCTGAAATATATGAGGTATGAAAGAAATGGGCATTTTTACAAGGTTCATGATATACATGCATCTGCTTTTAAATGGTAGTCTCTGAGCTGGTCAACTGAGAACTGGGAGTCAAAGATGGAGTATGAAATTCCTCTGGAGGAATTCAGCCCTATGTCTCTTAACAAAGTTTCAGTTAACAATGGACCATGACATATCCAGCAGTGGCCCCAACAGGAATGCCATACGGTCTAAGTGTGTCATGGGATAGACCTTCCAGATTTGTGTAATTACACTCTACGATGTTTGCACAACAACATCTCCTAAGGAAGCATTCTAAGAACCTAGTTGCTGTCCTAAAGGACATGTGATGGTGTACAACCCATGAGCCTCTGACCTGAGCAACAATGAGTTGCTGAGTTAACCTTGTTTAATGATTTATGCATCAGCCTAGAGTTCCATCAACAGAAGTCCATCCTGAGACACAAAAATATCCACATGTGGATTCTATCGTGTTACAAGAACTAGCCAAGGCATGAGATGATCCTGGGCAGTACTGCTCAATGATAAGTATCTTCCAAAGAGTTATCCTCAGTTTCCAACCACAGACTCTATGATACATGTCCCAAGTGTACATGTGACAAACTTATAGCTTTGCTGAGCTCTACTTCAGGGTTCCCTGAGTTGCCCAGTCCCTGCTTCCTCTATCCCAGGCTGCATCATCTCACCAGTCTTCCTTGTTCTCAGCCTCTCTTCCCATTGCTCCACAGACTCTTTTCCTAGAATCATCAGAAAGAGCAATCTTTATACGAACCAGCAAAAACCAAGATGCTTCCATCATTTATAGAGTACTGACTGGGTGTTTAACGTGCTCTCAGCCATCTCGATATGTCCCAACAGTGAGTCGTGTCATTTGAGTCTTTATGTCAATTTCTGGAATATCTGAGACCCAGAGGTGTCAAATGACTTACCCAGTTCACACAACTAGAAAGCAGTGGATGTCAGATTTGAATATAGATCTGCATATCTCCAGAGTTGGTGGTTTGAAATCTTGGAGTGGGGTGCTTCCCAGGGGCTCCTCCAAGGGGTTGGGGTGAGAAATGTCCATGGATGTCACCAGTGTGGTGAAGTTGGGAGGTGATGAAATTTTAGTGCTGGCTTCCCTTGTCGGAAATATCTTTCTTGCTAAACAATTTGAAAAATCAAAATCAAAATCCTATCCTATGGTGAGACTTTTGGCTTTCTTCTCCCCCAGCAGTATTAAAGTACAGTTTACTCTCCTGTGAGTGGCCTGGAATGAGTGGGACTCAATGGAAGCAACATCTTGTGCTGATGGAACCAAGTCTCCCCCAGATTCCCCACCAACCCCAGTAGAATCTTTCAGAGCAGACTGGGGTTAGAATCCTCCATCCTTAACTGTGATTTCTCCTGTGTGAAGTTGGAAGGGAACAGGGCCCCAATAAAAATATACACATTGCTCAGTATAAGGAACTTACCCACCGCCATTATCTCCCCAAACTTCAAGTGATTAAAATAACCTGGAATATCTGGACACAGTTTGGGCATATTGCCCCAGTCTGGGACAGTGACTCACTTTCTCGCTATATAATCGTATATAATTTATATATTACATACAATCAAGAACCATGGAATCAATGACTAGTATGTCTGTGTATTAAAGGACCATTTCTTCTGGAGAGTGGAAGCTCCCAGGAGTGGAGCTTCAAGGTCAGGGTGGCACCTCAAACAGTTCTGGGTCCACTTTACAGTGGGAAGTAGAACTCAAGTCTTCATTTTTTTAATGCAAAAATTATCAAGAAAGAAGTAAAAAAAAAAAAAAACAGGGTGAGAGGGACTTCTTAGAGTGTGAGAAGGGAACTCCTTGGGTGGTTAGAGGAAAAGAGAAATATGGAGCTCTGAGACCAAGTTTAAAGAATATGAAGTGAGAACCCAAAGAGGTGGGGGGCAGGGAAGCAGTTCAGATCAGTACCAAAGAAAAAACACTCCAGTTTTGGATTCCTTTTTTTCTCTAAGTCAATGGGAGAGAAAGCTCCTCACTCCTGTGCTCCTCATTGCTATGGCCACTTCCAAGTAGATGGATCACCAGATGCCTCCTTTGCTTTGAGTCCCCTTTACCTGTCAACCTGGAAGCGGGGTAAGGCACACAGCTCCAGAATTCATAATTGTGAACTTAGAGCCTCGGTTATTTCATCTCTTGGAAACATAGACACCTGCCTGAGATCTGTGGTTGGGAATGAGCGGCCTGCCCAGTGGAGCACAGGTTCAAAATGAATATAGATTAATTGCTATTCTCTACCCTGTCCTTTCAGTCCCACACTGCCCAGGGGAAGCAGTTTAGAAAGAAAATTCGGAGCTTTTGTCCATGAGACAGTCTTCAAAAAGATGGGGAAATGTAGGTAGGAATGTGACTTCTATCGTACTCCCCTGCAGTTGTAACCCAACCAGAGGTAAGAATTGCAAAGGCTTTGAATCTGGAAAATTCTCCTACTTTGCTTTTAATCCCATGAGCTCTATCCAGTCTTCATTTTCTTTTCCATTTGTTCATTACTTTTTTTTATTTTAAGCGCTACCATTATACTGAAAAGTATGTGAGACACTATGTTTTCTATTCATTAAAGCAAGCAAACCCCAATATGTGCGTGGCTTCACTCGAAAAAACTGAAGTCAAAAGTGGTATTCCTGCAAGGTGACAGGGTGAGGGATGGGGAGGCCGCTGCTCTAGAGGAAGATTCAGGAATCCAGAATGATGGCATCTCCATCATCTTCATCAGATGATACAAGTTTACTTTGTAGTGGTCTTTCAGGCAATGGTTGATAAGCCAGAGCTGCCAGTTCCATTGGTCAAAATTCAGTGCCATATTTGCTGCAAAGGAGGCTGGGAGATGTGGTATATGCATGTTTCCAGGAGAAAATGGAAATAACGAGCCAGCCTGGATATATGTGGTATTTAAAGCACGTATTCATGGAGACACCTCACAGATCAACATTCAGAAACCTTATCCATTCCCTCCACCTCCAAAGCAATCACTTCTCTGACTGTCCTGATAATCACTTCTTTGTTTTTCTTTATATACTTGAGCCTTGAGCAACACAGGTTTGAATCACTGATTTTTTTTTTTAATTTCCTCTTTCTCCCTCTCCCCCCATCAGCATGAAGACATGAGAAGGTACACCATCATGATGACCCACTTAGGATTTTTTTAATAACACCATCTTCTGTCTAGCTTACTTTATTATAAGAATACAGAATAGGATACATGCACACATGCCTTACAAAATAGGTTTTAATCAACTGTTTAAGTTATCAGTTAGGCTTCCAGTCACCAGCAGGTTACTAGTAGTTATGTTAGGGCAGAGTCAACACAGAGGATCCAGGGGAAGTCCCTGGAACTTTGGAATGTTCCCAAAGGACTGTGTGGACAGAGTCTCTCCCTCCCCAGTCACCTGTACTGGACTGTGACATGACCAGGAAATGTACCTCCTTGGAACAAGTCCCTGAGAGCTGCCCTGTTGCTGTTGTTTCTCGTGACTAACACAGTATGAGGGAGAGTGATCCCTCAAAGCAGGGAAACATGAAAACTTAGATCATGTTGAACTGCTTCTTTTTAGGGGAACAGACTCTTGAATATGAGGGTCACTTATCTCATAACAAAATAATGAGAAAGAGTCTAAGAGGTGAATGTCCAGGAAGATGCCTAGAACAAATTTCACCAAAAAGTATGCACAATAGCAAATGGCTTTTCTGACCATTTTTCAGGAAGTCAGGTCAAGTCTGCCTGTGAGGCTGAGGACATGCCTTGCTCCCACATAAGAACGCAAGCTGGGAGGGCAACGTGAACTGGCCAGCAGGGCTCTACTTGAGTGCATCCCATCAAACAGTGTGTGTTGGCAAAGGCATGACCCAACTTCTAACATGTCTTCCTTGGAACTGAAATTCAGGGAAGGTTGCAGATGTCATGTGGGGCCTGAGGGCACCCCTCGCATCCTGTGTGTGTCCCCACACTCTATACCTTATTCAGTGCTACCCAGCACCCAAGTGGCAGAATGTGCTCCAAGCACTGTGCTCAAGTTTTTAGAAATTAAAAGTCTGTTGACAAAATTCCTCCCTGCTGCCATATGCAAATCCTCTTGAGGCCTTAGGAATATTGCAGAAAGGTGGACAGAAAAGTGACTGGCCTTAAGAAAAGAGAGAGAGAGAGACAATAAGTAAGTAAATCCATTACGTAGAAAAGACATCAGCTGGTGAGAAAACAAAATTAGGTGACATGACACCTAGAGATCAGGTTGGAAGACACCCTGAATTACAGGGTCAGGCCAGGCTATTCTGGAGCATAGGTAAGAAGAGCTCTAGGCAAGAGCTTAGGGTGTTCAGAGAAGATCAGGGCACCGAGGCAGCAGGGCAGTGTGCTAGGCATAGTGTCCAAGGGATGAAGAAGGAGGCAGAAGCCATGTGGTTGAAAGCCCTGGTGAAAATGCCAATTTAATTGTCTGGGTTGAGGGGAGTCACTCAAAGGTTGCAAATAAAAAGAATTATTTTTCTTAAGCGTTCCCTGGTTGCTCTGCATCTAGTGGATGGCAGTGGGCAGGAGCAGAAAGAGGAGGCCTGAGGGGTGGGGCTATGGGAGAGGCCAGTAGAGGTCCAGGTCAGCAAAGATGGTGGGTAGGACCCACCCCATTTCTTAACTGGGATCCAGGTTCCATAGGGTGCTCTTGTGTCTCCCCTCTTTGCCCTTCTCCCATGGAGCTGCACAGAGCTGGGTTCACACTCAGTAATCCTGGGATTGGAACGCATTGGAGTCAGACACATACCAGCTCTCTGGCCTTGGAAGAGAAAAATTTACCTTCTCTGAGCCTCTCTTTTCAACTTCAGCCTCTTCTCTCAACAACTGTGAGAAACAGCAAGCTTTTCTCAGAGCAGGACTGTGGCCACAGTACCTGCAGAGGCAACGGTGATGCTCTTCCTCTCTCTCAGGGCCTCTGATGTGCAAGACTCTGATGAGTCATGGAGAAACTGAGTCCACGTCTCAGGAAGGACACCCAGAGGGGTTAACTTATTGAGCCCAGCTGTAGGAGCACTGGATGACCAGGTCAAACCCCCTTGTCCCCAGGCTGCCCCAGGCCTCACCTAAGCCCTCTCTCCCAAGCGGAACAAGGGAAGAAGTAGGCAGGACCAGGGCGGGAACCAACCCCTCTCTGAGAGGTCACGAGGAGGGGGCCAGGCTGGGGAAGAAGGTGACTCATTTGGTCTCAGCCACAGAAGATCCCAAGAGGAGATGGTCCGGAAGCAGACCCACCCTTCACTGATGCTCAGTGAAGACATCTAGCCCAGTTCCACTCATATCCCACACAGTGGGAAGAAGGAAGAATTGAATCAAGAGACAAGAGGCACTTGAAGGTTAAATGAGGACATAAAGGCACTTGAAGGTTAAATGAGGGTCATGAGATGGAGGTTAGGGGCTAGGCAGGCAATTTATCAGGGCTAATGGATGGGTGAAAAATCAGTCACACCATCAGAGAAGATTCCTTGGACTGAGGGGGTGGGAAGTAAATGTCACCCTGGGGGTGTGGGAGAAGCCAGGAACAGATGCCCCTGTCCAGATGTCTTCTTGTCTTGCCTTTCCTCTGCAGTTGACCCAAAGGGGAAGGACCAGAAGCTCCTACTCATCTGTCTGAAGACTTCCTGCAAGCAAACGGGGCCAGAGTCCCTGGGAACTGAATCCTGCCACAGATGCCTTGGCCCCAGGACTCCGGCCCTCTAGTGGGTGAGGCAGGTTCTCCTCACCATCTGCAGAATGGCTTGGACTGACCCTAGGTTGCCTACATGGTGTTCACATCCCATGTTGACCTTTTGCCTGTGTCATGGCCCCATTCCCCTTGCCAGCACTTTTCAGAATCACCTTCCAAATAAACCACTTGTCTATTTCAAAGACTGCGGTTAGTGAACCAAGGTAAGACAAGAAAGAGCTTGGGGGGAGGGGGTTCTAAGACTTTGCAGATTGATGAGGGAGGAGAATGGCCAAGGTGGAAGGGAGGGAAGGAAAGGGCAGCAGGTTAGTGGGGAGCTCACACCAAGACATGCTTCCAGTCTGCTTGTGGCATCACCTGAACCAGGCTTTTTGTCCCTCAGTGGGAACAGAGCCCATGGCCCCAGGATAAGCAAAATGGAAGAGTGAGGAATCTGCACAGGCCCTGCAAGGATATCTGTCCCAGGGTTAGAGTTCCATGGTGTCCCCATGCTCAAGCCCCTTCCCCTTCAACTTAAAAATCCTGGCGTGAGGAGTCTCTTTGAATAAAGCGGTTGGGGTTCGACCTGTTATTCACCTATTTTAAGTCCAAAGAAGGGACACAAGCACCAAAGCCTGTGAAGTGGGTGTGAAAGAGGTTCTCATCAGGGTGAAAGGGGGTTCATGAGCTGTAAAGAAAGAGGTGACCTTGATGAGGGAGCCTGGACAATGTCCTTGATCAGAGATTGACCAAGAAAACCCACCCCTCCTACATGGCACTGCCCAAATTCCACCTCTATAAGTCTTCATGCTCTTTATTCTCATTCGTTGTTCAACAAATGCTGACTGAGCACCCATGAGTGGGGGAGAGGGGGAATGTGGCCAGGTGCTGTAAGTATCACTGAGGGGTCAGCAGAGAACAGGACAGATGGTCCTCACCACCTTTCAGCCTTGGAGAAATATACTATAAACAAGGTTACAGTGGGAGAGATACTTATGAGTACAAACTTGCCACCAGTAGTAAATCCTAAAGATTAATATATCATCTACTGATGTAGACAATGGTATTGTATTATATTCATCAAACTTGCTAAGAGATTGGGTCTTAATTGTTCCAACCACCAAAAATAAATGATCATTAGGTGATGCTTAGAGGTGCTAATTACCACCACAATGACAATCATTTTCCAACAAATGAATGTATCAAATCAATATGCTGTGCTCCTTAAGTTTACACATTGTTATATATCAAATATACTTCAATTTAGAAACCAGGAATACTAGCCAAGTAACTGCAAATTGAGAAAAGCACTGTAAGGAAAAAAAGTTGATATAGAAGGAGTGAAAAGGGAATTCGTCTTTAAAGGTTGGTCTGAGACAGCTTCTCTCTGATGATGTTCCTGTGAGGGCTGAGCTGAGAATGAAGGTGAGTAACTGTCTATGGGTGCACCACTGGGCCAGAAAGGGTCTCTGCCCCTAGGGTTAACATAACCGCCAGGTACCATTGAATAAGTAATCTCATTTAATCCTCATGACTCCAAGAGGAAGACATGAAGATTCCTTTTTACAGATGAGGAAACTGAAGCTCAGCATACATCTTGACTTGCCCATGGCCAGCACAGCTGGGGAGTGGCTGTGCCAGGATTCATGTAGGTCTAGGTCTTGCCTCAAGCTCTTTGCCTGCACCATTCTCTGAACCTTCTCCACTCTTTCTTCTCAGGTCCTGGCTAAATCTCATTTAACTAGTTTAGAGGTCAACTCTTCCAGGAAACCTTCCATTACCTGCCAAGTCTGAGTTGAGGTGATTTTTGCATTTCCACAGACTGCTGGCAGAACAGCAATTGGGTAGTGTTAAAAATGTCTCTTTACTTCTGGGAATGTATTTACTGCACATTTGTATGACTACAGCAGGATCTATCTGGTTAGCAAATGTTCCCTCCTCTGTCTTACTTTTAACTGGTCCAGGGACAGGTCACTGATGCAAACTAAGCCAATTAGAAACCTTCCATGGGACTTTAGAACTGGAACCAAGAAGTCATTATCTTTATGTAGATGGTTGAGGCTGAGATTATATGCAACAGGAGCCATGCTCTGCCAGGTGGTCAAGGAGCAGAAAGACTAGTGGGTGGTGAGAGAGAAGTTGCTGCTGCTGCTGGTGCTGCTGCTGCAGGAGAGAAATAAAAACAAGAGGTCAAGAGAAAGAACTTCCTGGGTTCCCCACATACTCAGGCCAGGCACACGTCTATCTCTTAGAGGCCAGGGATGCCCACAGAGTCCTAATTTCTGGTTCTCATCCCCAAAAGACTCCAAAAACAAGGTGTTCTGTAAACATTTGTTAAATGAACGAATCCTTCCAAATGTAGTGCCGTGCCCATGTCTCTCTGAATCTTTCCTTGATGATATATTAAATTAAGTAATAATAATAATAACCTTAAAACTTTTTCTGTATGAAGCTGAAAGACCCAGCTGACAGACTCCCTGAATACTGACCTAGGGGACTAGCAGACATGCCCCAGCAAGAGGCCCTATTGTAGGGCCTAGGGGTGGCAAGCCCCTCTTGCTTTTCCCTACCTGTGGAGTCAACCTCAGACAGAAGGTCACAGGCCTGATGTGAGCCCCTCTCCATGACCTGGCCAGGGTTTGCATGTGAGTTGGAGAAGGAGACATGAATTTGCCTGGGAGCCAGAGGTCACCAGCCAGAGCGGATGCTTTGAATTTAGACCCAGGTTTATGAGCCGCAGCGGCCGCCAGCCGAGGACAGGACCCAGCCCTTCCCAGGCCAGGGGCCACTAGGAGGAAGGCGTGCTTTTAATGGAGTGCCTGTTTCTCCCAAATATTACGCTAGGCAAGGAGTTTGGATCAGAATGAAAGCAGAGGGTCTAATTTTAGACAGTACCTATGAATGAAACTTGACCCAAGCTGGGGAGGAAATACCTTCCACTAGCCCATGCCAGGACCAGTGTGTGTGATTTTCTGCTAAATTAGGCAGCTCCTGCAAACAGGTTACTGCGGGGACTCGGACTTTTTTCCTTCTCTCCACGAAGTTGGTCAGACTCTTTATTTCTAAATATACATCCCTCCTCCCCACACCCTCTTGCTTTCACGAAAGCTCCTGGTCACCATGTCCCTGAGTGTTCTGGTTAGTTAATCATGTATTCTTGCTCTTTCTTCTTCTGCCCTGTCCATTCTGGTATGACCTTGCCTAGGACCAAGTGACATTAGGTCAAACTGTATGGAACTTGAGAGCCCCGGGTGCCCTGCTTTCAGAGCCAAGTGACAATTTGATTGGGATCAGACAGAATTCAGACCTAGAACCATGGACTGGATGGCCAAGTTCATTTGTCCTGTGCCCAGATGACTGCATATGCTCAGCACAGAGCCTGGAAAGGCTTGAGGCTCAGTTAGTGTCCGTCAGTTCTTAGGGAAAAGACTTCGGCCTGCTGGGTCTGCATTTAAGCCCAGACTGAACAGAGCAGAGGTCATCCTCTGTTGTTGTTGTTGTTGTTATTATTACTTTTTTATCTTTAAAAGAAATTGGCACTGTTACCCAGGAAGATACCTCCAGTGTGGTATCAGCCTGTGGTAGAAAGGAAGCCAGCTGATTGGGGTTCCTAAAATTACCTGTGTGATCTTTGGGGAGTCCTTATCTGTAAACCTCAACTTCTCAACTGTAAAATGGGATAACAATCTGGACTTTTTCAAATGGCTCTTTCTCCAAGACTTCCCTCCACTTCCTTCCCCAGCTTAATCTTTAATCAGGACCTGGCCAGACTTGGGGGCGAGGAAGGAATTGCAGCAGCCAAGAGAGACAGAGGCTGGAAGACAGCTTGGTTCCTGGTCTGGGGTGTGGCCCTGGCCCAGTTCAGGATCTGGTTCATCTGCAGTCGGGCTTGTGGCTTTGGAGTGAAAGTCCATGGAGCATCAGAGAAAGATATCCCTACAAAATGAACTGGCCTGAAGCAGGGAGGATGGCAAGGTTCTGCCCTCCATAGTGAAAACTGTGCTGGTTGAGATGAGCTGGGGCCATGTGGGTGCATGGCCATCTCTCCTCCCTCCCTAGCCAGCCGTGACCATTTGCTTGTTGTATGTCAGATGACTCAGCCATTTGGGACCCATTTTCCCTTCTCTAGAAAACTTCCCAGCAATGTTCCCAGGGAGGGAAAAGAAACTTCCCTGGGAAACATGTTTATCTCTAAGTGTTTTATTTTCTTTGAGGGATTTGGGTTGAATATTTAATGAAAAAGAAAAGGGCACATGCAATATCGGCATTGACTTGCTCTAGTTTATACTCCATGCAAAACCATCCCTCAAAATCATCTTTTCTAAACAGAAATTTTTGTTTTCCTACCTTTCTTTCTCCTTCTCTGAGTCCTTCTTTCTTTTCTATGTTTCTTGCATTCAAGTTCAACTCATAAAATCTGGTTTGAACCCTTGCTCTGTGTCACTGTGCTCTGTTCGACGTGGGAAAGGTGTTCACTGCAAATACAAATTCATTTAACCAGCATCAGTGAGTTTACCACAAAACCACAGTATGCACTGAGAACTGTACTAAGTATACATTCACCATTCTGGAGGCCCAGAAGTAACCAAGGTCATTGAAGCAGGTACCAGACAGTACCAAGGAGGGTGTATTTTTCTCTATCTGTTAAGAAATAGGGCCTCAGAGGGATGACATCTACCAAGGTTTTGAAAGTTGAAGAGGAGTTTATCAGGTGGACAAGAAGGGATTACTCCTCAAGAGAGAAGCAAGTGTAGCGAGGCATAAGATATGACAAAGAGTGGTACATAGTAGCTGATGCAAGAGAATCTGAGATGGACCTGCCTTCCTGGAACTTTTGACCTCTGGATGCACAAAAAGCATGAGAGGTCAGTACAAAGTAATAAATTGGGAACCTCTAGAGCAGTTCAGGGAGTCATGGTGACTCAGAGGAGGCTATGAGGGGATCACAGGGAAGACTGCCTGGAGAAGAGCTTGAAAGGGGTCCTTTAATTAAGGACTTCCTCAGGAGGGAAGAGGGTTGGGGTCAGGGAAGAAGACACTGTAGAGCTGTGCTCATTGGGGTTACCTGCAGAGCTTTTAAAATACAGACCCAAGTCCCAGCCAGCAAGGGCCTGAGGTAGGGCCCAGACATTTGTAGATTTTAAAGTTTTCTGGAACTCTGAGATGTCATCAGGCTTGAGACTCCCCCCTGCCCTGGATGAGGAAGTAAGATGAACAAGGGACAGTATAAGGCAAGGGATGAGGAGGCCACATGGATCCTTAGTCTCTAATGCCAGCTTTAGAGGTGCAATTTCCATTGTGCTATGAAGTGTGAGCCATTGAAAGTTTTGATCAGGGGCACAGTCAGAGTGGACAATGCTGGAAGCTGAGGGATCTGGAGGTTAGGCACCTGATATAGGCTGTGGCCAGGGCAAGAGCACCCAGCTCCTACCTGAAGTGGCTTCTGAACTTACCTGAAGTGGCTTCTGAGCCAAGGATAGAGAGATGTCATGAATCCTGAACTCTGCAAGAATTGACTGAGTGTGTCTTCAAACATCCTTCTTTTGTGTGCTTGTTATCACCGTCATCATTAGGGTGATGATGGCTAACATGTATTGGCCACAGTGTCTAGATATACAGTCAGTATTATTCTGGATGTTTCTGTGTGGGTGTTTTGGAGTAAAATGAACTTTTAAGAGTCCATGAACTTTGAGTAAAGCAAAGAGTCCTCCATAATGTGGATGGGCCTTGTCCCATAATTTAAAGACCTGCATAGAATAAAAAAGATTGATCTTCACTGAGCAAGATGGAATTCTCCAGCAAATGATCTTCATACTTGAAATACAACATTGTCACTGGCATTATCCTAGAACTCTAGTCTGGCAGATTACCTTTGGATGTTAACTAAAATGCCAGCTTCTCTCTGGGTTTTCAGATTATGGACTTTCCACTTGCCATAATTGTAGGACCCAACTCCTTAAAATAAAAATCTCAACAAAAATAGATGATAGATAGATAGATTATTGATTGATACTGTACTTATTATTGGTTTTGTTTTACTGGAGAACCCTGATTAATAAACTAATATAGTAGGAAAACCTCAATTACTTTGCCAACCTAAGTCTCAGCAGAGTGGGATGTTCCTGCAGCCTCAACATAGGGATGTTGTTGGCCAATCCGTGACAGTCAATGTGCAGCTGTCTGCCTCACCAAAGCCCTGCCTCACTCCCTCAAAGAGCTTATTTCTGTAAAACTGAGTGTACATCTGGGTTTCCAATGAATAAACTAAATCTCTTATGTAAACTCGGAGTATCAGGTGGGATGCTCTCAGCAACAAAACCCCAAAACCCAACTCATAAACCATAAGTAAATATTTAACTCGTGTTTAGCTCATGGCAGTCCAGGTGCAGGACTGGCTAATGCAGCACTCAGCATTGCCATCAAAGAGTGCACTCCTTCCAGCATCCTCTGCAGCTTAGTGTTGGTTTCATCCTCAGCCTGGCAATAACATGGCCACAGTGGCTCTAGACCTCTCACCAGATACCATAGCACTGGAAGGAAACCCTCATTTTCTGCGACTCTTTTTTGGGAGAGAGGGTTCCCCCCCATGAAAGCCTGTAGCAGATTCTGGTCACATCTCATTGGCCAGAGTTGGGCTCCATGGCTGTGCCTGAGTTAATGCTTATGAGGCAGGCAAAATTATATTATAAGTGACTTAGACTAACTACCTTGGGTGCACTGGGTGTTAGACAGAATAATGCAATTATTCATTAATCCATTAATTATTCAATAATGAATCATTGCTTACCCCTCACACTTGGGACTATATGTTTGTTTTTTTATTAAATGTCCATCCACTTGATACATCTGTTTGATAAATACTCTGTTAAAGTATTTATCTGCTACTTTGCACATGTTGACAACTATTCTGAATCATGTTTTACTCTACAATGCCCTACTGAGTATTTCTAGAAGCCATCCTGCAGACACTGTTACCAGCATGTCACTCTCCTCGAACATGACTTTCTCCAGTCTTGAGTAAGAGCTCATACTACATGCCATGGGAATCAATGGGGCGGGGAGGAGGGAGGCAGAGAGGGGAGGGTTGTGGGGTCAGTATACACAGCACAACACATACAGTGTCATCTGATTCCCCCCAGGAACTCTAATTATTATTTACCCTTATAATGCTTACCCTTAGAAATGCTTGAATAACAGAATACTTAGGCCCAAGTTCAATGAAACAGTTTAAACAGTGTAGTGTGGTCATCAAAGAACTTTCTATCCTTCTGATACAGGGCTGTGAGTGACACAGTTGAGAACTGCATTGAAGCCAAAATACCCTGGTGGGTGGGGTCTGAGAGGCAGATGTGCAAGAAGAAGCCAGAAGTGCCAAAAGGTAGATAAACAGAAGGAGCAAAGACAGGGGGAAAAAAAAAGAAAGGAAGGAAGGAAGGAGATGAGAATGGCGGACTGAGAGAACAGGCTAACGTGGCCTGGCCAGAGTAAGACCCCTGGAAGAGTGAACCGGAGTTGGCAAGGAGCCATAATGACCAGCAGAAAAATGGCCTGCGTGGAGAGTGTGGCACTGCAGAAAGGTGGCATGGTGAGCTAGTACCTGGAGATGGCCAGGGGTTTGGAAAGTTGATTTGTGCATTAACAATTGTGGAAAAAGTTTGAAGCACTTTGAAGAAACAGAGCTGCCTGCAACACTGGAGAGAGAAGAAGCAAAGAGAAGATGCTGGAGAAAGACTGAAATTTGCAGAGTACCTGCCTCAGGTTTGGAGGGGTAAAGGGACACCATCATGGCCACGTGTCTTTAGGACCTTTGGGACTGAAAATGGTGATAGGGGTAAGATAACTGGCCACTTGTGGCTTTTAGGGCTTTTTGTTTTCCCTGTTAATATTCCCTTGTAAATAAACATTGTTTTAAACTGCATTTTGAGTGGCAACTGCTATGCAAGGGTGGTGCGAACCTGAGGGAACCTGGATGGCAGAAGCAACGTTTGAATGTGCTTTGTTGTTTGGTGCCTTCTGCCCTATTTTGACCAGATTTGAATTCTGTTGTCAGTTTACTGGTTTTAACTTTATCTTGTCCTTTTGCTTGTTTTCAAAGATGGTTGTTTCAGTTAAACCTCCAGCCAGGCTCCTATTGGTCAGCATTTGGTCACAAATGGCCAGTTATCTTACCCCAGTCACCATTTTCAGTTCCAAAGTTCCCAAAAACACATGACCATGATTATATCTCTTTGCCCCCCAAACCTGAAGCAGGCGCTCTGCAAATTCCAGTCTTTCTCCAGTGTCTTCTCTTTGCTTATTGTCTCTCCAATGTTCCAAACTGCTCTGCTTCTCAAAGGTTTTCACTTTTCAACAAATGCTGATGCAAAAATCAGCTTTTTAAATCACTGGCTATCTCCAGGTATCAGTTTTCCATGCCACCTTGATGTGGCACCACATTCTCCACACTGGCTGCTTTTCTGTGAGCCACTCTCCCACGCTTGCCACCACCAGCTCACTCTTCCAGGGGGCTTCCGACCAAGCTGGCCTTACCAGTCTATCATTGTTGTCTCTTATCTTCCCAAAAGTTTCCCCCTCAGTCTCTGCTTATTTCATCTCCTTTTCCCCCCTCTTTTTTCATTTTCCTTCCCCTCCTGAAACCCAGAAGCTCCAATTTCACCTCACACACCCTCCTTGTGATCCTTTTCTCTTACCCACCTGGGCCAATGATACAATAGCCCCAGGATGCTAGTTTCAGTATTCATCAAGGTTGCTCAAGATTTGCCACAAAGTAAAAGAAGAAAGTACCCTTATCTGGTTTAGGCCATCTTTTACCTTTGTGTTTTTTCAGACACAGTTACTGGAAATGCCTAAATTTTATGAACAAATATACTGCTCATGTTGGGATTGGAGTTATGACTTCAATACCACTTTACAC
The DNA here is from genome assembly GCA_004024945.1 of Uropsilus gracilis. Lineage (NCBI taxonomy): Eukaryota > Metazoa > Chordata > Mammalia > Eulipotyphla > Talpidae > Uropsilus > Uropsilus gracilis. Next base: position 32,710 of record PVHY01008458.1, on the reverse strand, counting down.
CAGGAAGAATGCCCTCCCTATATTTAAAAAATGGGCAACAAAAGGTGCTGGTGTGGGTGTGGAGAGAAAGGAGTGCTCTTCCGCTGCCGGTGGGACTGCAAACTGGTCTTGCCATTATGGAAATCTGTGTGGAGGATCCTCAAGCTACTGAAAATAGAACTACCTATAGCCAGCAAGTCCACTTCTGGGACTCTACCCAAGGGAGACCAAAAAACTAATTCCAAAAGACACCTGTACTTGGATGTTTATTAAAGTACTATTTGCAATAGCCAGGATATGAAAACAACCCAAATGCCCCCCAAAAGACAAATGGATCAGAAAGTTGTGGTATATGTGCACAAGGAATATTACTCAGCAATTAAAAGCAGCCAATTTGAGGCATGTATGATAACATGGATGAACCTAGAAGGAATAAGTCAGAAAGAAAAAGAGAAATATCGGATGATCTCACCTATATGTGGGGCATAGGGAAAACAAACAAAAGAACAAATAAAATTTAAAACTGTCAAAAGAACCAAAGTAAAGAGCAGAGAGTAGGATGGGGCCAAAATTAGGAGAGGGAGGGGCACAAGAGATTAAGATGATGGTTCAAGAGGACAAGATGGTGGGAGAGCCCTGGAGAATATAACAATGTAAAAGATATGTGTGTGCGATAAAATGAAAAAAATAAAAAAAGAAATACCCAATGTATTTCTTGGGTACAAGAGGCAGAAGAAAGTTTCAAATTTAGTTCAAAGTATTCCAGACCAAGGATCTTTCCATACATCCATGATAGCAAGTGAGGATATATGTCCTGAGACTCCTCTTATTCATATTTCTAATATGACACTGGTCAATTATGTACTACCTGCTGCCTCTGCCTGGTCACTCCAAGAATGTACAGGACCCCAAACTCACTGAAAACCTGTAGAAAGAACATCACACTTTCAGAAAGAACTACCAGTTTGCTGTTTGAGGGACCCCACACATAATTATGATGCTTCCCAAGTAAGGTGATTAATACACCACTATCAAAAACAGTAACTCTCTGTGCCTAGTCATTTTTATGACATCCAGTGAACATGAGCTAACTGCAACCAAAACCATTTATAAATTTCATCTTAGTGATAGGGTGTGCCCCCCCCCCCCATTGTCTCCTGTTTAAGATTGCAGATTTCAAAGACAGGTAATGTTAAAATAGGGGAATGACCTTAGCTAGAATTTCCCTTCAGGGGGATGCAGGGGGAAGAAAGAAGTGAAATAGTCTAGGTGAAACAGATTTCCTGGAAGGCGGGAAATCAGGGTATATAAAGGGTGTGCAAACAAAGAGAAGGATTCGATGGGATTGGATGCAGATTCGAATATGGAGACTGGATAGAGAGAGAGGTTCAGTGGAGGAGAGATGGGAATCGGCCATCTTGTAAAGATGTGAGCCATGTGAGCTTGGCCATGTGGCCACCGAGGGCCTACAACAACCCTCGACTGGCCCAGGCTGGCAGCATGTGTGCTGAAAGCAGTTAAGGAGTTTGCAGATTTGAACTCCGTGTTAGAGTTTGTTTTACTGAGTTTGATTTGTGTCTGAAAGAGGCTGTACAAAAGTTAGGCCTGAGAAGAAAGTGAACTTTGCTGGTTTGGCACCATGGAGTTTCTGCTACCTGAAGGTGACAAGGAGAAGACAGCGTGGAAGACAACGAGGAACATTCAAAGGAACATGTCTTCAAGCATCTGGAGATAGACTCTGTCTGGACATTGGTGAGACGATTAGGACTGAGAGACTGAGGATATTTGGGGCAATCTGGGAAAGGACTTTAGACAATACTGAGAAAGGGTTTGGACAATGTTAAAGTATTCTGAGTCTTACATGTTTCTTTTATAGTTAATAAGATAATTAGAAATCACTGTTAGAAATAAATTAGTCTGCACTGCACTGATAGTCTTGGTTTGATATTTTGGTTAAAAAGGCTGGGGATACAAAAGAACTGCTTCTGAGAGAGAAGCAGGCAGATAGCGCTAAACAGTTAAATAAAGTCAGAAAGTCTTCATTTTTACCCTGTTTCATTAGGTCCTGTGAAAATATAAACATACAATGCTTTTTCCAGGTGTGGACTGGGGGAAGCTGTGTGCATAAACCCAGAATTGACAAAAGATTGACACAGAGGAGTAGGAGTCACAGAAAAACATGTTGGACAAACTAGGGTTAGGGAATCAGGATGCCTCCAACTTGTTCTATCTCTGATGCTTACCAGTTATGGGACCCTGAGGCAGCCATCTATTCTTTCTGACGGTTTCCTTTCCCCTCCACTGCTTTTTGTCTCCAAATACAAGGAGGAAAAGAGCTAATTCTTCCTTTACTCCCTTTTTATGTCTAAGAGTTGATGCCTATTGGGTACCCAGAAAAATATGTGAATCAATAGTGAATGATTCACAAACATTGTAAACAAAGTGAGTGGATGGCTCTCTCCCTTAATGGAGGAGTAGCATTTGATTTTTCCTTTCCCATCTGCAATAGATAAGGACATAATGCAGGCTGAATGCATGAAATGAATGAAAGGTATCTAATCTCAGAGCTGTGTTTATTGACTCCACTTAGCCATTTTGCTAAGCCTTCTGCCTAGAAATTTCTTCTCATGGCTCATTCATATCTCAGCTCAATACCCCCTTCTAAGGGTGGTGTGCTCAGTCGCTGTATTTAAGCTTCACTACCCCAGAGTGCAATACCATTTTATGTTTCATCACTTCTCCTTGTTCTTTCCCTTTATAATGTTTTTCTCAATATGAAATTATTTCATTTGTTTGCAATGTCTCTTGAAAGCAGTAGCTATATCTGTCTCATTCACTGAAGAATACCTGGCATACAGCTCAATAAATGTCTATTGCATGGATAAATAAGGAAATCTGACCTCCACTTTTTTTTAAATGGCCCCCTTTCCAGAGTCAGAAACATTCATCCAGCCAGATCTTATCAGGGCTTCTCACAATATAAATCTCCAAAGTCTCTCCAGGTTTGACTTCAAGAACCCCATACCACCTTGGCCCCTTATCCTTCTGACCACATTCGACACCCTCTTCTACTCTCAGAATTCTGTTCCTCATCTTCTAAGATAACTGGCTATGTTTAATTACATGAAATTAAACATGAAAGAATACTATACAGCAATAAAAATGACAATAAAGAAGTGTGTGTTCCTGTGGAAAGGTACTAACAATATATTGCTAAGTAGATTACCACCTTTTATATAAGTAGATTCAGTTTCTACAAAATCTCTGTGTATAGGTATGTGAGCACAAGCACACACCACATGGCAATGATCAGCAGATTACACAAAACATTACCAGTGATAATACTCATACATTTCCTGTCTTTACATTTTCTAATTTTCTTGTGATGCTCCAAGATCCCTTGTACAATTTCTGAAAAGCTAAGCTGAATTATATGAAACATCTATTTTGATAGATCAAAACCAGTCCATTTCATATGATTGCATAGAATAAACAATAAGATCACTTAACATTTCTACAAGATTGAAGGTTAAAGGCATTAAAATGAAGATAATGATGGAAAATCTCAAGATTGCCTCTTGGATGGAACAGCTGAGCAGGAACAATCCCACATAATAGAACCAGGTTAGGGAAAGAGACATGAGCAGGTCTTTTAAAACCAAAATATGTGCCACATAGCTGTGTCCTATGTTAGGGCACTGAAATATCTGGTCACTGCTGATAAAGAGGTGACATCTGGGGTTACTGATTAAATAAGCCCTGGAACAACTGGACATAATTCCTACTGTTTCTGCAGATATTGGTGTTCTCTGCCTGGCGCAGTACAAGTGCACTATTTGTGAGTGATGGTGTCTAGTTGAAGTCAGTGCTGCACCTGAGAGATTAAGTGAAGATTCACAAAAGGAAGGAGAGAAAAAATAGGAGGAGAAAGAAGAGATAAAAAGGAAAGAGAGGGTTTCTATATTCCCAAGCACAGAGAGCAATGTTAAGTACCTCCTTCCATGTGCTAAGCCTTTTCACAACATTGTCTTTGAAAGGGGAACTGACATCACGTATGTGCTACAATCATTTGAGACCAACGAGTGGCCATATTGAAAATCCCTGATTTAGACATCCAAGTGTTTTCCATGAAGTTACACAGCAGTAATGCTGATGGGATGTGGCATTTTTCAGAAAGTTTCTTTATGGACAAAGTCCCTCCATCAAATGCAGGAAACCATGGTCAGGAAAGGAAGTCTTTTCCAAATTCTTTTGGTAGTTCTTGAAAGGTCCTAACGAGGCTCAGTTGACGATTAGCGTAGCTATGTGCTCCAGGGGAAGATGGAGTTCCAGCCAGGACTCCAAGTGGAAAGGGCAGTTTAAGCTTGGATGTATTAGGAGAGGAGAAAAGAAAATGGAATTCCCCTACATGTTATAAAGAAAGAGAAAAAAAGACCCAAATAAAGATGACAAACCTCAGATTTTGAAAATAACTCAACTAAAAATTATAAAAGGCTAAGAAAATTTGCTTTTAATTTATTTTTTATTGTAAGAAAAGAGGGAACTCAACTTTAAAAAAAAGGAGAGAGGAAATTAAAAACTGAAAATTAAGACAAGAATATGTCAATTCTCTGTTGTTTAGCAATGATATTAAAGGGTAAAATATATAAGATTCCACAATGATGATAGTAGTAAGAGAAGCATTCTCAACACATGCACGTGTGAATTTAGATCCATTTCAAAAATTAATGTACACAGAAGATTGTTAGGGTATTTAAGACCTTTGACCAAGTAATTCTATTTCTGACCATCTATATTAGGAAAGCAATCCTTTAACACACACACACACACACACACACACACATACACACACAGCTTTGATTTAATTCTAGTAATTTAAAAGTTAAAACAACTTAGCTCTTGAATATTATTGGTATGCTTAGGTAGATGATGACATTCACTTAAAATAACATAAATATTTACTGTGATGTTTGCAAAGATGTATTAAAGACAAACTAACACATAAAATGTGTATCACATATTTTAAATAAAGAAAAATCAGAATAAGTATAATTTATTCTGTATAGTAGACTCTAAGCTTTGTAAAACTAAAAATAAATGTATTAAGAAGACAACTGAGAAATAACCTAACATGTGAAAATTGGTGGAAGGTGACTGGAGCCATCAGTGATTTTGGAATTTTCCTCATACTCACCTTATCATCCAAGTATTTCCTCATACTCACCTTATCATCCAATAATTTATGATGAAACAAATAAGTAAGTATCTGACAAGTGAAAGGTAAGAAGATGTGTATCTTATCAACTAATCTGCAATTTTCATATCATAACTTGAAAAGTGCAATGAAGGCAAGCAGGCTTGTAACATACCAACCGTCTTCATGTCTTTCTTCCCCTGAAGTAGACTCACTCCCCTGCCTCACTCCCTTTAAGTCAAGTAATTTTGAAACAATATGTTTAACATGTTAATGTGGCATAAAATACCAGCAAAGTGAAGAAAAAGAAGGCAAGCATATAGAAGGGAATAAGTGTAAGGGAGGGGAGGGAGGGGGGGGGCAAACCTTTGAGATTACAAAGTTGTGAAATTTATATATAAAAAAAATAAATAAATTTTAAAAAAATAATAAAAAAAAATAAGTGTAGTGAGACATATATAAAGTACTGTCAACCCAATACAGAAAAGCAAGAACAAGACAAAGGCATCCTTGCCTCATGTGGTCTTAAAGGGAAGAAAAATTCTAGAAATGTTTAAAAGTGAAAAACCAGAAAAGGACACAGGTCTGGAGAAAGGAGACAGCCATCTCCATTACAGAAAGTGACACAACAAAGGAGTCAGGATAGCAGCATGACACGATTGACCTCAGCTGACCAACAAGAGGTTTCAGACACGATTGGGCTAACTACTCACTATAACGCCACCCCTAGGAAATCTAAGCAGCCGGAGCTGCGAAGTACCTGGAACCCAGGTCCCCACCCAGGAAAAAGGGAAGAGATCAATTGGCCAAACGCCAACTAATGAGTTGCAACAAAAGGGAAGTGAGAGCTACCGGAGAAGGGGGTGTGGTGGGAGGCAAAAAATGATGGGTCATAACTATACAAATAGGAGTGAATTTGTATCAAGGAAATAAAACTATATTTAAAACAAATAAATAAAATAAAAGGCTGATTTTAAAAAACCCTCAAAGGAGTTGAAATGCTTTTATCTCCGAAGATATATAAAGTGACATATAATTTGCAAATTGACTGATAGGTTACTAAAGCTGTTGTTGCAGGGGAAAAGGACACAGGGAAAAGAGAAGCAAGTTTTTAGAGTTAAAATCTCAACTCTTTTATGTGCTGACTGAATTTACTCCACAAATAACTTCATCCCTTCTTGGAGGCTCAGTCTCCTCATCCATAAGATGGGAAAAGCATCCACTTCCCTGGTGATTTCCAGAGCCACACTCCCTCTCTGCTAGTGGTTGACAAGGTGCTTTGCACACATCATCTTAATTCACAAATAATAAGATAGCAAATATTGAGGGTGCAGACTTGATGAATTCTTCTTTACTTGCTTTAGATGAATTGGTCAAGATAAACAGCCTGCACCTTAAGTATTAGACCATAATAGGAAGTGTCTGAAAGAGGCTCCTCCTCCCTACTCTAAGGCTGTCCTCTTGCATGTCTAACATACCTCCCTTCAATCAATAGTAATTGATTGAATTGAGCACTTATTGTGTACTAGGAACTATGTTGTATATAGGTTTATATCTAGACATAAACCTAAACAAGACAGCAGCGAGTCTCACACCCCTGGAGTTTATAGTCTGGGGAAGAACACAAACCAGGCAACAGGTTCTGCAACATAGACTGACATGTGAGCCATAACAAAGTCCAGCTTCACCATTAATATGTTCTTGGACAAGACTCTCTCTCTGTCCCTCAGTATTCTCCCTTGCAAAGGGTAGACAATAACAGTCCCTACTTAGAGGGTATTTAACAAGCTAACATGAACTAAGATGTACAGAGATGCTTGGCACATACAAGAACTATAGAAGTACTTGTTACTTGTATTGGTCTATATTAGCATTAACATTGACATTAGCACTGATAATAGCATTACTGCCTACATAGAACAAAAATACCTAATCCAGTGTGGAAGATTTCCTAGAGGAGGTGACATTTAAGCTGAACCTTAAAAATGCCTAGGAGCTCAGTTAGTCACTATAATAGTGGAAATATATTCTAGAAGAAAGACCCATGTATATAATAACCCAGAGTTGAGAGAGAGAGCAGAGGCATACTGTTAACTTTGAGACATCTGGCATAGCTGGCATGCAGGTGCAGGGAAAAGTAGTAAGAGATGAAGCTGGCCAGGACAAAGCCAATGTACAGAGCTTGAACTTGAGCATGAGGTCACTGAGGGCCTTTAATAAGTAAGTTGCATGAGCAGCCTTGGGTTTAGGTTTTAGAAAATCCTTTCTTGCAACCACGTGGAGAAAGAGGGCTGGCTAGAGGCAGGGAGTCTGGGGGTAGGAAGCTGCCAACACCCAGAAGAGGGAGGATGGTGACCTAAAGTCAGGCTTTGGCCACAAAGCGGAGAGAAAGGAACGAGGCCAAGAGTCAGAGGACTGAGAGCGCCAATCATCAGAACCTAGCATCTGCTGGGATCAGGAGGAGGAGCCAGCCAGGGGCAGACGGGCTTCTGGCTTGAGTGACAAAGACTTTGGTTTTAAGATCTGTTTTTAACTTCTCATGTTTCCAGGCTGTATCCATAACAAGATAATAAGGTTCATGGAGAGCTGGGACTGTTTTATGCATCTGTGAATCCCCAGGGCCTGGTACACAGTGGGTGCTCAATGCATGTCTCCTTGACTCCTTGGCCCCTCCCAGCCACCGACTGCTCCACTGGACTGAGCCCCTGCCAAGGCCTTTACCACGGAAAACCAAACCGCAGTGGGTTTCCAGAAATGTGGAAAACATCCCCTCAGGAATCCAGACATCCCCACGGCTCTCCTATGGTGCAGAGAAGTGGCATGAGGGGAAAGCCAGCCTGGTGAGGAAGACTTGGAGGCCATTGCTGTCTAGGAGAGCCATAAGTGGCCCGCAGAAAATGCTTAAAGTTGGGGTTAGAGAGTGAAGGGCCTGAGTATAAGCCTGTGAGGAACCTCACTCTTGGCATCTCCAACACACACAGATACTGGCAATATCAATCTCCTACTCTATTCCCAACAACACACAGATACTGGCAATATCAATCTCCTACCCTATTCCCAACAAATAGACCACCTCTTTCCTACCACTCATACCACATGTGAGGTGTCTGGCACTGAGCTAGGGCATGGGCACCTGTTGTCTCCTCCAATAACCCTCCACAACGCTGAGACTTGGGGATGATTGACAGAAGAGGAAACTGAGGCCCAGAGAGATGAATTCACTAGCTCAAGTGTACACAGCCAATAAGGAAGTACTTGGAGATTCAAACCTCGGCCTGCATTGTCTAACACTTTTACTTTTACCCGAAAGGACAAACTGGAACTGGTAGCCCATGAGGTCAACTCAACAGGCAGACATGTTTTGTTTGGACCCAATGCTGCTTTAAAAAGTGGGAAATTTCACATAAAAATCCAGATTTCCGGTTTCTCTTTAGAAACCAGATCTGGCAATGCTGGGCCCACCTTTCCGCCGGGCTGGGGAGAGGCTATCCCTCAGTCCAGGCTTGTGTTCTCCACTCTCAGGCCCCAGCCCACATCCTTCGTGGATGTCCCCTGGCTGGCCCCTAGGAACATCTGTGTCTGGCCCAGGAGCGCCCTCTTGGGAGAGAGCCCCAAATGGTAACGTGACGATCCTGAGCCCCCTTCCTCAGCTTCAATCTGCACCTTCCCAGGCTTTCTAGAGTTAAATATGTGCTACTGAAAGTCAGACCTGTGACCCATGGCTTTCCCTATTCTATTTAAAAGGGGATGGTAATAGTCTTTACCCACGTAATCAACTGCATGAGCTTCCAAACTTTGGTTTTGATCCTGCACTCCTCTCCCTTCCCCCTTCTGGGGAACAGAATAAACTCAGGGGATGATAACAATATTCAGGCCCAGGTTGGACAACATCTGTCAAAATAAAACTGAACCAGGCTAGGTTTGAGGGTATTACCCCGGACTCCCACGGTCCTTGGGCAGCCCCTCCCCAAAAGCCTGTCAATCTAGCAAACTTGCTATTCCTTTCATACCTATTGCTCTCTCTGGAACCTACACTCTCTGAGGGTGACAGCCACACTTTCTTCACAATATCTTAGTGATGAAGGACCCAATGCACAAGTCTTGGTTCCATTCTCTTCTCTCTCCATTCACTTGTCTCCGTTCAGGAGGAAATGCTTCTTGTCTGAAAGCTTTGAGCACATTCATACACGCATGTCTCCTGGACTTGCACTCAAGCCCAGACCTGCCCCTAACCCCAGGCTGCATATCCAAGTGCCTCCTTAGCATCACCACTCAGATACATAATGGACCTCTCAGACTCAACACATCCAAACATGACTCCCCAACCCAAAACCAACTCCACCCACAGCTTTCCACTCATGTGTGATGCCAATTCTGTCCTTGTATTGTTGTGCCTGAAGTCATCCTTGAATGCTCTAGTTCTCCCACACTTCACATTGGGTGCTGATGGTTCTTGCCACATTCCCTGAAATCTCCCTGGCCCAAACCAGCATTATCTCTTGCCTGGATTATTGCAATAATAATCTGACTGGACCACCTCTCTTGTTCCCTTACCTCCTGACAGCCTAGTCATGGCATGAGAGCCAGGGTGATACTTTTTTTTTTTTTTTTTAGACTTGGTCTCGCTACTGCCTGTGAAACCACAGGCTCTCATTGCCCGGGGTACCACAGACTCAAGCAATCCCCAGCCTCAGCTTCCTAGATAGCTGGGATTACAGGCACGCATCACCACGCCCGGCTATTTTTTTGGAACTAGGTCTCACTACATGCCCCTGGCGGGACTTGAACTGTGATCCCTAGCCTCTTCCGCATCATAGGCTGAAGCTTACAGGCACAAGCCACCATGCCCGGCCCCCAGGGTGATACTTTTAAGGCTTACATCAGATTGTGTCTCTCTTCTGTTTAAACCCTGCCCTGATGCCCTCTTACTCAGAGCAGATGTTGATTTTTTAAATTAATTATGTAACTTTTTCTTCCATTAGTGTAGAAAGTTTTCTCACCACCATATCACATGTAAACCATTATCATGTAATCCTTTGTGCTCATAACCTCCCCTGATTTTGTTCTTCCTCCCTCCCCCTCCCCTGCTGTATACTGAAATTGTTATCAGTTTAGTAGCTTTAACTTTTTCTTGTCCTTTTGTTTGGTTTCTCTATATCCCACACATAAATGAGACCATCTATTACTTATCTTTTTCTTTCTAGCTAATTTCAGGTGTTGATGTTCTTAACAAGATCATCAAGATCTCCTTGGTCTGCAAACCCCCTCTGACTTCACTCTCTGCTCTTCCTTTCAGACAAAGACTTGCACAAAGTTAATCTGACTGGAATTCAGATCTGTTTTGACTTCCAGGCTCTCAATCCTTCTAATACCAAGTACAATTTTGCAGCATGTCCTGTTGATTTCCCTGGACTTCAGCTTCCACATCTGTAAAATAAAAGTAACTTCCTCTCTCCTGAATTACATAGGCAGGGATTAGATATTTTCTGAGATTACAGTGCACCTTCAATATCTGATGAATCTGCATGGGAACTGAGCAGGAGCTGTGCTCCAGCTGTTGCTACATTTCTGGTGCCTGGAATTTAGCAAACATAAGATGGATGAGTGGATGAATGTGTAAATAGAAAGAGGGATGGATGGATGGATGGATGAATGGATGGATGGATGGATGGAAGAAAAGTGGGTGATTGGATAGAAGAGTGGGTTATTAGGTGCGCAGAGGTGGGGAAGGGATAGATAGATGGATGAATGATGAATGAAATAACCAACTAGAATGATAGATAGATTGATAAATAGGTACATGACGGCAGGTATTAAGTGGATGGATGAATGGATGGATGGATGATAGATGGATGGATGGTTGGTTGAATGAAGTACCGAATGGATGAATGAATGAATGAATGAATGAATGAATGAATGAATGAATGAATGAATATATAAACAAGAGAAATATTTCAGAAAGCTGAGGGCAAAGGAAATTGCTGAAGGGCTTATTCCCAGAGTTCTGACTGGGAGTTGGAGACCTAAGATAATATCAAAGACAGGAGAGATTTGCTTTCTTGCAGAAGCTTAATGAGAGACCAACTTTTACACCAATGGGTCATCAAGAGGTGGGTTATGAGAGAGGACAGGGCACAGACTTTAAGATTATAAAGACCTGAGTTTAGATCTTGCCATTACAGCTTTCTAGTCATGTGACACTGTATTCTGGTTCTCCCAGGGCCATTAGAGGGAACACACTTCTTTCTTGTGATCACTGTGGAGACTGTGGACATAGGAGAGCAAACTACAGTTTCAAATGCCTGGTGCCTAAGAGATGTGCAGAGCTGGTGCTTCCATCATGGGTACGGAAGGCCTAAACCAGGTAGAGGAGCTACGGCCAGGCCTGGCACTCCAGCATGGACTTCCTGCTCAAAACTGCCTGAGAAGCCCAGATGAGGATGGCAGAAAGCAGAGGCCAATTGTTCTGTCCATATCTGCCTCCTTGTAGTTGGCTCCAAGTGATCAGCTGGTCGGGAACACTCTAGAACATGTAAATCAGGTCTCATGCAGAGCAGGCTGGCTGTGGCCTTCCCTGACAGGCCCAGAGGTTCAGCCACCTGCCCTGCCCCACCTGGCTTGGGGGGAGAATTTGACTTCTGAGTCCACCCCAACTTCCCAGGAAGTTCTCAGACATAAGGAACTTTCCATCCACATTGCAGGAATTTTTTGCAGAAAAGGGGAAAAAAATGAAAAACCTTCATCCTTTGGCCTCTGGGAAAATATTCCTTTTATGTGAAACTGGCAGGGAGGAAAACTCAAGATTCCTTCTCCTTCGCCTAATTGATATCAACATGAAATATTCTGGTGTTGTTTTAATAAGACTTGGGTTTTCCAGCAAGAGTAGGGGAAAAAAAGAAAAAAGATCTTCTCCTGGACCAGAATATTTTTAGCAAAAATATTTTGCTTGCATCCTCCCTGCCCCCTCCCTTCCCTGTTCCTGCCCTGGCTTCAAAGGCACAGCAGTGCCGTTCTGGGGTGCTAAGCGGCTGACCCACACTCGGCAGCCCCCTCTTCCCCTTGCATGGCAGGCAGGCAGGCCAGGGAGTGCCAAGCCAGGAAGATATTTTTTCCAGAAGCGGCATCTGGCTCCTTGGCAGGCACACAAGCAGTTGTGCTGGCAGCTGGGGCTGGCTGGGGTCTGCCGTGTGTTTAGGCTGCTGCCTCTTCTGACGCTCCCACAGACACACTGTTCTCTCTCCCAGGCAGAGCCCCTCCTGCCCTTAACCCTCAAGAGGTAGGGGGAGGGGACCTCAGAACACACAACGGCTTTGGCCCTAGCCTCCCAACAAGGTTGGACCCTGGAGACCCACCTGGGCTCCATCTCTAGCCAAATTGACTTTGGGCAGGTGGCTCAACCTTTCTGAGTCCTCAGTTTCCTCAGTTGGGAAATATGAGTCATTGTCTTCTACTTAAATTAATTTGCCTGTCTGATTTGGCCTGTAGCTGACTTTCCAATTGAATATCTAATACCTTAGATTTTTCCCATCATATGTGAACCACCACCACCACCACTACCACCCCCACCAGCAAGGCTCTGTGACTTTCTCAAACCTCTAAAGTCTTTGTAACTCCAGGACCTTTGCACTTGTTCATAACCTCTTCGCCCAACTTTTGGACATCTTGCTCCTTCTTGCTCTTCATTTCACCACTCAAACTTCATCTGCTTTGAAACTGCTTCTCCATCTTCAGCAGCCCTTTGAGTTGCCACGCCTACAAATGTCCCTGGTGCTTTTCTTCAGAGCACTTGTCACAAACAGCTCTGCGTACTTGGCACTTTGTGCCCTGCCCCTGCCCCACTCTAGCAGCTAACGAAAGCAGGGACATTTTCCGTCCTGTCATCACTTGTCCCAATCACCCTGCATCGGGCCTTCCCAGTGGTGTGTGGATGAGCACAGGGACTTCCAGGCCCTCTGGCGATGCTTCCTGATTCTCTGGTCCTGACGTCCCCAGCCCTTGCCTCTAAGAAAGAGAAGTGGAAGGAGGCTCACATTCAACATGCGCCTCCAACATAATATCTCAAATTTTCTCTGATAGACCTTTCACCTTCACACCAACCCTGCTAACTAGAAGTTATTATTATGATGTACAAATGAGGACCGGCCTGCTGTGACACAGCTTGGATATGGCCCACTGTCCCCACCACCTTTGCCTCTTTCTTCTACTCCTGGGCCCATCCTGCTGCCGTCTTCGCTGGAGCCTCAGGAATGATGCAGTGGCAAATACCAAACACCACTCTCAGAGTCCCCTGTGCCACTCCAGTATTCTCTATCCAGTCTCTCATAAAATTCACAGCAGCAGCTGGTGACCATGAAACCCTACCACACAAAGCAGGAAACTGAAACTCAGAGGGATAAAGTGGCTTCCCTGGGCACGTGTAGGGAATTCTCTATGTGCTGAATGAAATGACTGTGCTGTGGGTTCTAACTCCTCTTGTCCATATAACCTTTACCTCCCTGAACATGCCTGATCTTGTCTAATTCCTCTTAATGCCCATTATTGATCACCCAGTTAGAATGAACCTGTGCTCCACAACTAGTCATTGGATGGATGGGTGGAGGATAGATGGGTGGATGTATGGATGGATGGGTGGATGAATGGATGGACCCTGGGAGGATGAATGATAAATGGATAGGATATGAATCTTGGTCTCCCTGGATAACTGAAGCCCTCTCCCTCCAGGCTTAGACAGGAACTTCATAGCTGTCTAGTCTCAGTCTCAAACACTATGGCCTCCCCCAGAATCTGACCGTACAGCAATGCATTGCAAGCAGTCCATGTGGTTCCCAGTCTTCTAGTACTCATCACTCAGAGGCATCTGGGGGCAAGTTTAGTAAAAGCTAGTTCTTCAGCCACCTTTTATATGGCTACTCATCTCCATCTCTGTTTGAGAATCAGAATGAGAATGTTGGACAATATCCCTGAGCCCTGTAGGAACTGAAGGTCAAAAAATGGAGAAGGCACTGGTTAAAAGTGCCAGCCTGGGGTCCTAGGTTGGGCTCGGTCTGGGAAGAAAGGATTCTTAAAGGCTGTTGAGGTTAGGGTAGACTGTTTTCCCACTGAGTAAGCAGGGCTCAGCATCTTCTGTCATGGAACATCATCCCAGCTCCTTCGCTGTGGGTGACTGTGGTGACCCAGACAGCCCTGTTGACAAGAGAGGACAAGCTCTCAGCTTTGAGACATGGTCTCACTTCATGGACAGCCCTAATCAGTGTACAGACTCAATTCTACACATCTCAAATGGTTTTCTAGTCCAGGGAATAGGCTGGAATATTCCTCAGGTTAAACAAAGAACCCTGTTGGTTGCCCACCCCCATCCTAAGTGACATATGTCCTAGCCATGTGGATCCTGTCGCCATTCCAGCAGTGCGACAGCATAGCTGTCCATAGCCTACTGCAAGGTCATTGTCAATCTGGCCCCTTCTGCTTGGAATCCCACTTTCTCCCTGGGAAAAGAGTCATTCCTCCAACATGTGGTTCCAATGCCCTCACCTCTGAGCTTCCTCTGACCTGGGTTCTCCCATCTCTCTGTCCCAGCTCTCTTCTCCATAAATACCTACCAGTGAGGTTGTTGCTTGTGTTGGTCTGTGAACTCCATGCAATAGAGCCTTCCTGATTCATCTTGACATTTGTCCTTTCCCTGTTCCTGTCCCAGGAGTGGGTCACAAATATCCTCATTCTTCAAAAGCTTTATCTTCCCTGCAGTTGCAGGAGTCAGTCTTGAGATGGGATACATCATTTTTTAACGCTCATTTGAAGGTATTGCTGCAGGGGGGTTGCAGGCTTTGTACTTGTGCAGTAACCTCCAGCGCAGGCTGGGGATAAAAATGTGATAACCATCACAACCATTCATCCTTTGCTCTCTGGTCTTGAAAACCTCTCTAACCAGTTCACCGCTGCCTCAGAAACATCCAGCACCAGACTGGCACATAGCTCTCAATGGAAATGAATGATGACCATTCCTGGACTGTCCACATGTGCAGCGTCTCCACACAGGGTCGTGAGGGTAAGAGAGTGCAAATATCATAAGTTTGGAGCTGAAGAGCACTGGGGATGAATCCTAGCTAGTTCTGCCTCTTGGGAAAGCAGGCGAGTCACAGGGGTGATAGTCCTTAATTCTGGAGTCTGTTTGAGACTGAAAGGTGTTCAGGCATAGAGTGCATGCTTCAGAAGTGTCTGTCCCACCCATGACTGCCTCGCCTGGCCACAAGCTTTGCCTGCTGTGGTCCGGACAGGTGGGTCTGGGAGGGTCTGGCCGGGCCATTTCCTCCCTTCCCGCTCCGCCCGCCTGCCGCAGCCAGCTGTGTGGCAGACATTCCTGGGCCTGCTCATTGATATTCAGGAATGGAACTCGAGCTGCTCCCGGTGCCCAGAGCAGGCAGGCACTAGGTCTTGTGCCTGGGCTCTCTCGCCCAGATTGGGAGGGCCTAAACACCCTCACCAGCCGGAGAGAGCATCCCAGGCCACCAACTCCTACCCCTGGACAGCCAGGGAAACTGAGGCCAGAAGTAGGGGGCCTCAAGACAGCCCCAGGGTGCTCAGAAGTCTGGAGAACATAGTGGCCGGACTTCCCAGACTCCCTATACAGTGCTCATTCTCAGTCAGTCCTCTTAACTGCAAAGTGTACCCAGAGCGTCCGCTGGTCCAGCTGCTTCCAAGTCCTTTCCAGCCCCATACTGCTCCCTGGAGGCCCTCCCCTTGGCCCCTCGGAGGGAGGGGGCTATATCAGAGGCCAGGGCTGGCCAGCCTTCCCACACTGTCTCAGCGGGAAGACTGACCCAAGTCTACTCCCTCACAGCCTCTGTTTGCCAAGCCCCCACCTCACACCTCTGGGTTTTTGCAGATGGGCTTGTTTTTCCTTGGGGTGTGAAAGAGTCGGTCATTCAGGGGCCTCCTCCCCTCCCAGCAGCTGGCTCAAGCAGCCGCAAACTCCCACTTCCTGAGGAGACAGGATGCTGACCCAGGGGTCATGGGATGGGAAAGGATAATCCTGGAAGCTCAACCTGATGACTTAGGTCCCCACCCCAGTAGGTGGCATAGAAATCCACCCACCATCACCTATAGCTTCAGGTCATACTTTCAGGCCTGAATCCTAATGATCTCAGATATCTACCCCAATCATCTCAAGGGCTCAGGGTAAGGTCTTGTATCTCTGATGACCACATTGCCTCGAATTTTTATCTCCACACCCTTAGCACAGTCTTTTCCACCTCCCAGAACCTTCTTGTGATGCCCTCCAGAACTCCTACTCCACAAACAGCACACTCTCTCATGTGTACACATCTTTCTCCTCTTCTTGGATCCTCCATCATCACTCCATCAGAGCTCTATTATCGGAGACATCCATCCTCTTGTCCTCCCAAGGAAAATCTGGTCTCCTCTTGCACTTCCCTCCCCCGAATGTCTCTGGCCACTGCCCTGGGTCACTCGAAGACCATCTCACCCACCCCCAAAAATTCCTTGTTCTCTCTGTACTTGGGCTTCCCCTGTTACCAATGTTACCTTTTCTACTACGAATCAGTCTTCACAACTTGTCATCTAAGAATTCAAATGCTACATTCTCCAACTGCAACCTTCTGTTCAGGTACGTTCAAACACCCACTGGGACAGTTCTCAAATACATCCATGGGCCCTGAGTCTCCCCTTACCCTCACCTACCTGGGTTCCTAGCCCTTTTCTGTATCCATATCAATCCTGACCTGGCCGCACCATGAGTCTGGCTGAGGCCCTCACCTCTTCTGCTCCTGCCCCAAATAGCTGACCTCAGCTGAAGAAATGGGACAGATGGTCTCTGAAATGCCCATGCCCAGGTGCATTGGGTGACCCCCCACTACCTGCAGGATCATTCCTCTCTCCAGTCAACTTTGTTCCCTCTCTTCACAATGGAAACTTCATTTCTCATTTCAGTTACTTAAGCCCCTGATGGCCTTCCCCCTTTCATCCTTGCCCTTGTCCAAGCACGAGATAAACTTGTTTTCGTACTCACAAAGAAAATGGAAGATTTCAGATTGGTGTCTCCCTTCACCCATTCCCCACTACCCCTTGGCCTACTTCTCTTCCCTTACCATAAAGCTATGCCCATCTCCAAAGTCACTCCCCACCCCTGGGTTTTTCTACCCCATCCCCCAACCCCATCTCTTCTACCCCAACCCCTGCCAATGCCATCTCTCTTAGATCCCCATTTTCTCCTCCATGGTTCAGTACTGTCTAGGCATTTTTAAATGTTATGCTCTCTCCCATCATAAAACAAAAGAGGATGCCCTGAATTTCATTTCCCTTTCTTAACCAGTGTTCTGAGAAGACTTGTCTAAACTTCCCAACTTCTCTGTCAAGCACGTCAATCAGATCGCCAACCTCACATTGCCAGAGGCTGCCCTAATCAGGTCACCAAGATGGCCATGTCTCCAAACCCAGGGGCTTCATGTCTTGGGTTCCCAGCTGCAGTGGGGGTATCCCTCTTTTCCTCTTCAAATGCTCTCCTTGCTCTCCTGCTTCCCTCCTCTGGCTGCTCCTTCAATCTCCCCTGGGGCTAGAGTGACCAGTTGTCCTGGTTTTCACAGGAATCAGAGAACAGTTGGTCCTCCTGTTTTGGGTGCTGCCTTCCCTGCCCATTTGAGCTCCCTCAACTTGATCCTTAGTAACTTTTATCCCACTCTTACCTCCTCTTCCAAATGTTGTTCCCCACTCCAGTAGACTAAATAAAATCTTCCTGCCAATGCACCCTCAAAGCAATTCTTCCATTTGCTTCCTTGTTTCCTCTCTCTCTTTTGAACTTGAGAGCAGGGTTGCAGGTCACTCTGTTCTGTGTCCCCACTGTCTGATGGCCCCACAGGACCTGGAACTCAACAAGAACATAACCACAACTTACAGTCACTGCATGCTCACCACATGTCTGCATTACTCCCTGAACCTTAAATGAGTTACTTCCTTAATTCTTCATTTTAGAAAGGGGAAGTTAAGGATCTAGAGGAGCAGTGACTTGCCCAGGGTCATCCTACCAAGAAGACTAAAGTTGAGCTAAGATGTGAACCCAAGCAGCCTGAATCTGCAGTTCTCCTGTCTGATGTCTGCACATTGTACAGTGGAAATAATGGCTTGTTTATTGAGGTAAATGGAACTGAGTTACCTCCCCACCAGAGAAGAAGAGATTCTAGAGTTCAACCCACTTCCAGTTCTTAGAACTGGAGCCAGAGGTACCATTTGCCAAGAGCTAAGAAAATATGTGAGGGAGCAGCCAAAAGCTCAATCTGGAGGCAGATAGTACTGGTCTTGAATGCCAGTTCTTTCCTTCACCAGCTCTTGGACCTGGTTCAAGCACGTCTTTATGTCACAACTCAATTTTCTCATCTTTAAAATGGGAGATAGTAATAGTAAAGATTCGGTGAAAGTAAGCACATAAGGAATTTAACACAGTCACAGAGACAGAACTGATTAGCAATAAATATTTACTGAACACCTGCTATATATTAGGCACTGAACTGGATGCTGGGGTATAGAGTTGAAAATCATAACCTGGGCAGAGGGAAGAACATATACAACCCCTTGTATAGAAAAATCTCTTAGAAAATAGACCTGTGAAATCTGGCTCTTTTGATAAGGGAGTAACTGAACTGTGTCTAAAACAATTTGTGTCTGGATTAAAAGGGAGACAACTCCGTCACTCATTCTCACTCCTGTGTAACTTTGCACAGGCTATTCCATCTGCTATGGATACCTTTTCTTGCCTTTATTTGAGTAGAAAACTCCTACTTTATCTGTAACTGACAGTCCATGTAGTACCCTTCTATGAAGCTGCTCCTGATTTCCACTAAACAGAATCAGTCTCTCCTATGGCTACCCATAATAATTATACTCACTCTTAGCAAAATATTTCATTTATTCACACTCAGTAGATATATATATAAATATAGCACATATATATAAACATATACATAAACATAGAGATAGGTAGATAGATAGATGATAGATAGATAGATAGACATTTGTTGACTACATAGGCACCTACTTTAGCCACTGAGATTACAACTAATAGCTAACACTAGCAGCTGTGAAATAGGAGCTTCAGTTATCCCTATTTAACACATGGATACACTGAGGTCAGAAAAGTTAACCTACTTCCTCAGGTCCCACATCCAATAAGTGGCAAGACCATGATCACTGCTAGCCTCTTACACACTCTGCACCATGCCTGTAGCACATGTGCAATCATTCCTTGCTCTGGACTCTCAGGCACATCCACTAAGGTCATGGGAGCAGAAAAGGGACAAGGGAACAGGCTTCCAAGGATGTGAGAATTTCAATGTTCAATGTAAGAATGATCCATAAACTAGGATGCATTGGTCGCTTTCATCTTCCCTCAAAAATGTCATGGTACCAGATTCTTACTCACATCTGTCAGATTCTGCATTCTCTCAAACAGCCTCCAACCAAGAAAAAAAAAAAACCAGCTCCAAATGGGACCTCATCCAAAGGCAGGGAAGCCCCTCTGATTTCTGATCCTGACCCTCCCACTCTTCCCCAGAGCCTACAGGCTGGCAGAAATGGAAATGATAAGAACTTGGCCCACAGTCAAGGAGGTGACCTCAGAGCAGGTGATGGGCTCACCTCATCTCCAGAGACAACCTCAACCATCATAGAGGCACATGCTTCCCATCTCAGCCCACCTCTGCTCCTCTCCCCTCTCAGCAAACCCTGAATACTGCTACTCCCAGCTCAATCAGAATTTGAGGAGTGAGGAGGACTCATCCTGCATACCCTTCCCCTGCCTGTGTCACTGGCTGTTCCAGGTGAAGGAGGGGCTGGTCACTAAGATATCATCCCTCTACCTATCTCCTCCTCTGTCCTGGCCTACTCTGACCTCAGCTTCCTTAACATCCTCTTTCTCCTTAGAAAACAGTTGCTTAGAAGTGAGGAGAGGGACAGCATTTTTTAAATTAATGCAAAATAAAATGGCGTCTGTAGCACCACATCTGCAAATGCTGACTTAACTCATGAGCATAAAAAATTAAAATGTGTCAAATCATCCCTGGTGTAAAAAAAAAAAGAAGTTCCCTGACTTGTACACCCATCAGTGACCACCCGTCTATATTTTCCTCTAACAGTAGAATGCCTAAAGAGTCTTTACACACTAACCTCACTTCTTTTCCTAATATCTTGCATCCCACCTCACTTCCATCACCCCCCATTCCATGATGACTACATCTCTGGCAAAGACCTCAGTCACCACAGTCAGTGGTCACTTTGGGCTTTTGTCCCCAGCAGCATCCCACACAAGTAAACCTTCCCTCCTCTAAACCTACTTAGCATAAACTTACTTTCCTGGTTCCCCTTCCTTCCTGTCCTTCCCCATTACCTTGGCTGATGACCCTCCATCGTGTTGCCCTGAAATGCTAGTGAACTTCAGAGCTCAGGTGTGGACAGCACTGTTTATACACCCCGCTTGGAGGTGGATCTCATCAGTCTTACTCCTCCAAAGACATTCTCTGTATGTCAGTTTCAAGATCTTCAGAGATCTCCAAATGTCAACTGCTTCCAGTTTATATCTGCTCTCCAAACGCTGCTCCACATTCATTGCTCTTTGAATATCCCAAACATGTGCCTAAACCAAGACCTCTGCTCTCTCTGACTCTCTTTCTGCATGTGTAGCCCCCAAACATCGATAGAGCTGGCATGTTCTCTAACTACTTTTGTAAAATAGCATACACTACCATAAACACCTAGCCTCAAAACCTGCTTTATCTTTCTTCATATCACTTTCCAAAGTCTGTCATATTAAATATTTATTTGTTTATATTTAATATAATAGAATCTGCTTCCTTCAGTGCAGGCCCTTCTTCACTTTGCTTCCTGTTTTTAGGACCACAAGTGACAACTATGAACAACTAACTGTCAACAAGTTGGACAACCTAGAAGAAATGGGTTAAATTCCTGCAATCATACAACCTTCCAAGATTGAATCAGATAAAAATAGGAAATCCTGATAGATTGAGCATTAATATTGATACTGTAATAGTAATCAAAAATTGCCCAAGAGATGAAATATCAGGATGAGACGTCACTGATAAATTCTACTAAACATTCAATGATTAACACTTATCCTTTTCCAGCTCCTCCAGAAAGTACCAAAGAAGAATTCTTCCTAACTCATTTTATAAGGCCATTATCCCAATACCAAAACCAGACAAGGTAATCAGAAAAGAAAGAAATTTATAGCTTGTTTCTCTGATGAGCACAGATACAAAAATCCTCAAGAAAACGTTAGCAAAGTGAATTCACACATTAAAAGGATCTATGCAGTGATCAAGTGGGATTTATCTCAGAGATGCAAGGATAGTGTTACATATGGAAGTCAGTTAACACAGTGCATCACATCACACACAAAATGAATAATAAAAACATATATCTCCTGCCTTAGTCCCATAACCTTTAATAAAGATATATATATATATACACATATCTTTAATATACACCTCTAATATACACTCTAGTGCTACTCCAAACCAGTATGGGGTAGGGAAGTAATAAATATTTGTAGAATGAATGAATAAACAAAGTTGTGACTAATATGTCAATAAGCAAGCACTTAAGTAGTAAATGAACTAAAAATTAATGAAGAAATGTAGTAGTGATAAATAAAAGGTGGCATATTGTGCAATAGAAACCAACAAATCCAAGGACTGGATGACTGACATGTAAATAAAAATGTGGGTGAATCCCCAAATTGTCATAATGAAAGGGGTTCGATACAGAAGAATGCTTGCTGAATGATTCCATTTGTGTAAAATTCTAGGTGATGCAAACTAATGCCAAGTGGTAGAGAGCAGATGAGTGACTACTTGGGGATGAGATTGGGGGGAAGGATGGGCTGCAAATGGGCAGAAGTATGTCTTGGAGTGATGGCAATGTACAGTATCTGGGCTATGGTAGTGGATTCACTGGTGCATTTGTTAAAATTCATCAAATTGATCACTGTGGATGCAGTGTAGAAGACATAAATCAGACTTAAATTAAGTTGATTTAAAAAGAAGAAAGAAGTTAATGAATGAATCAATCAAATCATGCATTCACCATGCTTCCCAACATAACTACTTCACTGGACTCCAGATATTTAGATGTGACCCAAATTGACACACCCAGTTAGAGTTTTCCCAGTTAGAGTTTTCCAAGATGGGAATTGGTGTTTATTTGGTGTCTACTATATGTCAGACACTCTCAATAGGTGCTCTAATTTTTCCTCAAGAGTCCTGTGAGGTATACTAAAAATATTCCCATTTTACAAATAAAGGGACTAAATCTTAGAAAAGGAAATTGGCATCTCCAAATCACACAGCTTTAAAATGGCAGAGCTAGGAATTGAACCCAGCTTTGTCAGACTCCTAAGCTCTATCAGAAAATTTCTCCCACCAAGAGTCCCCAAAGTCATCTTCGTGTGTGTGTGTGTGTGTTATGGTGTGTGACTTTGTACATGTGTCTCATCTCTCAGGGACAGAGCATTACTGCTGCCAAGATGACCGAATGTGTTTCTCATCATTTTTAGTGTCATGAGAAGATTCAAGGAGAAGCAGTAGCCAGGTCCAGATGTTGTCTCTGGTCCACTGAGGACGAAGAAATCATCTCAGCTGGATCAAGAGGCTCAGTCTGTGTAGTCCCTTTTGGCACAAGAGAAACTGAGAGGAGGGGAACATTCTTTGCCTAAGAGTTCAGGGGGTCATATCAGCAATGTCAGAACCTGGCTTGGGAAGATCCAGAGGGGACCTCAGTATGACTTTGCTTATAAATCATAACCTACCACCCAAGTATCAGGAAGGGAGGGAAAACAGAGGAATGCAGAAAACTGATATTTTAGAGAACTTTCCGGTATTTGGGGCATTCTGCCAGACACTTGCACACATGACTCACTCAAGTCTCATTGCACCCTGCCAGGTAGATAGTATTTTAATTCTCTTTCTTTAGATGAGCTTCAGAGAATTGAAGGAACTTGTTTAAATCACTTAAATGGTACATAATGTTTTGTTTTTGTTCCATGGATTTTTTCTTCTATAAGAAAGGCCTTGTTATCTTTATAAGCAGCATTTTTCCAAAAGAAAAAAAATTCACAGCCCAGTACATCTATTCACATACCCCTACATACATTTACCTACATTTCTATCCAGTCATGCTTATATCTCATACAACCATTCACACAGATCTCCATCAGTTCATGTATATATGCATACACCATTATTCCATCCAAAAACAGGTTTCACTAGACAACATAAAACTACCTACTGATCCATTTAACCACCTACTGGACCATCCACTTGTTTTCTCTTACCTACTCACTGAATCGTCATTCCATGACTCATCTATCCACCCATCCATCCATCCATCCTCCCACCCAGACATACAATTACATAAAACTCATCATCCCATATACACATACAATCCCTATTTGTCATTCACTGATCTGCTCGATCAGTTAATCACATTCCACATATACAAAAATATACATACTGTGATGTTTAATTTCATGTGTCAAGTTAGCTAGGCTGTGATACCCACCTATTTGGTCAAATATGAATAAAGATGTTGATGTAGAGGTATTTTTTGGGTGAGATTGACATTTAAATCAGTAGACTTTGAGAAAAGCAGATTATCTTCCATCATGTGGGTGGGCCTTATCCAGTCAGTGGAAGGTTTCAAGAGAAAAAATACCGAGGTTCCCCAAGGAACAGGGAATTCCAAAGTCTACATTGAATTGGGAGATATAATTAAAGCAGCATTGGTCAGACTTGGTGACTCAAAGAAAATAATGGTCAAGGAGAATCCCATGCTTCTGACTTGAGAGCCAAAATAAGTTGAAATACCACTACTGACAACAAGAAGACAGGAGAGGAGGGGAAGGCAGTGGGCAGTTCAAGTGTGGCCATGTTTGGTTGGTAGTTCCTAAGGGGAACTCTGGGGGGATATTCAGTAGATGGGGAGATATGGGCAGCTGGAGTGTAAGGAACAGAGACTGAAGGTAGAGACTTGAATCAGAAGGGATGATAGGTGATGGTCCTATTTGAACTTAGGGGCCTTAGAGTCATAAATAGACTTCTCAAGGGGGAGCAACAAGGGGGATCCCAGAAGACTTGTTGCTCCCCTGGCTGGGGTCCTGACCTCCTCTTGGTCTGAGCTTCTAGGAGGAGTTTGGCCCTTACCAGGGGGCTCTCCAAGTCACTCCCTCTTTCTCCGGGGTTCATGAAGGGTTCACAGGAGCAGACAGACCCCGTAGGGCTCCCGCACAGATGGGAAATGGGGCCATCTCATGCTCCAGCCAAGGGGTGGGCCCCAGAGCTCCAGCTGGAAACCCCATTTGGGGGCTGCAGGGGTGTGTGTTATACTGCTCCCTGGGTGGCACAGGCCAGTGGAACTCAGAGAACAAACTGTTGTCTCTGCCATAAATCCCCTCGGCCATAAAGTCCCTTCCCCCCTCACCCCTTGGTTGGTGTGAGAAACTGAGGGCAGGGCAGGGCAGGGTGATGACCTCCTGACTCTGAGGCCACTGACCTCCCAGCCCACCATATTGCTCCTTTCAAAGCCTCCTGAGCCACTCAGGGCCCCAACACTGAGGGATGCTGGTCTGACTTGGGAGTCCAAAGCTCTGGCCCAAGACTCAGTCATACTCTGGTTTTCTTGTCTGTACCTGTATCTGTTTCTTTGTTAGCAGATTGTCTTTGAGAATTCCTGTCTTGCCTCTAGAGCGGCTGGATTGGTATCATAGATAAGAAGAGTATGAGCATGTCTCCATCATCATTTAATCTCCATTGAAGTGATTCATGCTCTGATATTGGAATTAAAGCAGACACAGATCAATGGAACAGAATTGAAAGTCCAGCTATAAATCTACACATGCATCATCACCTAATCTACAACAAAAGGGCAAAAAACATACAATGGAACAAGGATAGTCTCTTTAGCAAATGGTGTTGGGAAAACTAAACTGCTACATGCAAAAGAATGAATCTAGACTGCTCCCTCACACTGTGTATAAAATCCAACTCAAAGTGGATAAAAGACTTGTATGTAAGACCTGAAAACATAAAGTACATAGAGAAAAATGTGGGCAAAACACTCCAAGACTTACACTTCAGAAACCTCTTTCAGGACACATCTACAGATGCTTTAAAAAAAATGAAGTAAAACATAAACATCTGGGACTACATCAAACTAAAAAGCTTCTATACAGCAAAAGAGACAATAACCAAAACAAAAAGAAACCCAACTGAATGGGAAAAAAATTTTTACTCTCCATACAAATGATAAGGGTCTGATAACAAAGATCCACAAAGAACTCTCACAACTTAACAAAAACAAAGCAAAAGACCACTCAAAAAATGGGGCAAAGAGCTTAAAAGATACTTCTCGAAAGAAGAAATATAAATGGTTAATAGACATATGAAAAAATGCTCAACATCACTAATAACCAGGGAAATATAAATCAAAACCACAATGAGATACCACCTTACCAGTAAGAATGGCCTATATATTTTTTAAAGGGGTGGGGGCAACAACAAGTACTGGCATGGATGTAGAGAGAAAGGAACACTTTTACACTGCTGGTGGGAATGCTGACTGATCCAGTCACTATGGAAAGCTGTGTAGAGGACTCTTAAGCTACTGAAAATGGAACTCCCATTCAACCCAGCAATCCCACTTCTGGGAATCTACCCAAAGGACAAAAAACACTCATTCAAAAGGACACCTGTATTCAAATGTTTATTGCAACACTATTTACAATAGCCAGGATATGGCAACAACCCAAAATGCCCCAAACAGACGAATGGGTCAGAAAGTTGTGGTATATTTACACAATGGAATATTATTCATCAATCAAAAAAGAAAATTGATAAGCTTCCAAGGCAAGATGAAATCTAATATTGGGCTTAGAAGTATTAAGTTAGCTGGTGGAGTTCCAGACAGAGTGCAAGTGGTGTATGTGTGGGGTGATTGTTGGAATGTGGAACAAGGAGAACAGTGGAGTATAAGTGAGACAGGAAATGAGGGTTGTGCTTTAGAAAATAATTCCCAGACTGTTGGTGAGCATGGGTCATTTTTTTAAATTGATTGCACATATATATAAATATATATTTTTTATGTCATTGTCTACCCTGATGTTTTCCCACCGCCTTAATCACCTGTGAACTATCTTAACCTCTTGCACCTCAATGCTTGCTCGATTTTATGCTCCTTACCCTCTCTTGTTCTATGCACTCAATGCTCCAGTCACTCTGAGTTCCCATTCATTTCCAGAACATACTAGGTACTCATTTTCTCTCTCTCCTGTAAGATTTAGCACATACTATACCAGTCCTTTGACCTGAAACACTCTGCAATTAGTGACAATTGTGAAAGCTATTCATTTTGTGTATAAAAAAATTTAAGAAAGCTCAGATAGTTAAGGAAAAAAAATTGAGAGGCAATTGTTGAGAGTTCCCTCACTTTTCTGCATATCATGGGAGATGAAGCTCATCTTTTCAAGGGTATTTGTGTAGTGAACAGTCCTATAAAATATAGTGGTTGTCTAAAAAAGCAGAGGACAAGTGTGTCTGGGGGTCCAGTAAAGAAAGAAAATGTCTCCCCCCCACCCCCGCTGGGAAAAATCAGGCAAATTTTCTGCCCATTTTAATGATCCAATTCCTTCCACTTTGGGGTTCCTCAGTTGTGATACAAACCCACTGTATGTACTGTGTCCATGTGGCCCCTCCACACTTGCCCATTCCATTGATGAAGTTCATACCAGATTCTATGAAACAGTGCAAGATAACTTGTTAACAAGTAGGGTAAAAAGCACAGTTTTTGCAGTTTTACAGCATTTTACTTAAATTTTAAGAAATAATATCTTAGGTCAATTTCCCTGAGAAACTGGCTCTGAGATTGGAGATCTTTGATGGTTGGGTGCATGGATGGATACACGGAAGGATGCTTGAATGGATATATGAACAGAAAAATGGATGGATGGATGGATGGATGGATGGATGGATGGATGGATGGATGGATGGATGGATGGATGGATGGATGGATGGATGGATGGATGGAAAATAATACAGGATTTCTGCTGCGTGTTCAGGCAGGCATTGTTTCTCCCAGTCTAGGGAAAGAAGGCAGATACAAAGCAGCAAGCAATGGGTGAATTCCCAGATGCTGCTGCCTGACCCAGCACTTCTCCTGTTTCTAATCTGCACATTGACCCTCTCCAAGGAGGGCTACGATTAAACCCAGATGAACACTGAGCCCCGGGGATAGGAACTCAACAAATTCTGCACCCCAATTGACAGGCAGATGGAGTTGTCAAGCAGAGAGATGGAGGGCTGCCCAGTATCAGGGCAAAGACCTCCCCCCATAGCTGAAGACTTTAATCGAGGGATTATGCATATGACTATTTTTAGCCAGGTGAAATTTGTGGAAAGCAGACAGGGCTCAAAATGCAGCAGAAACCTGCTTTGAATTTACAGAGCAGACTTCCATGGGAGAGGAGAGTTTTGACTCAGGGGAGCTCACTTTTCAAGAGGGAAAAAGGTGGAGGAAATTTCAAGGGAGAGCAGTCTTATCTCCACTCTGGATGCACACCAGGCATCAGGCAAGACACTAAGAGTTTTAGAAATGACACCTCAGTGTGGCTCAAACTCCATTCACCCCTCTACCATCTCTATGTGTGAAGATCACCTGTGTATTGACAACTGAGATGAACTGAGCTCTAATCAATAGTAGTAATTTACAGTGATGGATTGAACATGTTGAAGGATCCACAATTTTCTACAAAGATAGTCAGCAGTTTGGGTGTGTGGACCAATATGTTCTCTGTTCCAATAGCCCCATCCTGTTGTGAGAAAATAGTCACAGATAATACATGCATGAATGGACATGAGATGTTCCAATAAAATTATTCTTATAAATAAAATATATTTTATTTTAATATATATATATTTATTTTGGCCCAACTTTGCCCACCCAAATATGAAAGTAACTTTATAAGACATTATCACTGAACAAATTTAAGATTTTGAACTCCCACCAAATACTAGATAGTGCCACAATAACTTCAGGATTTAAAAAAAAATACCAATCCAAAGAACACTATAGGCAATACAGTTTAATAAGCTGCATAGTGAAACACAAAGGAGGTTCTGGGGTGTTAGGTAGAGTGAACTGGAATTGTAGAAAAATAATGTTTTAGTATAAGTCTATCCATGCTGAATTCGGAACGTAGATTAAAAAACTATTGCCTATCTGAAAATATGATAATGTGCTAAATCTGCCATCCAAAATGTATTGTGATCTCATATGAACAATGATGAACATCCTTACCTTCCTCATGATTAGCACCCCCAAATAGGCCTGGTACCCCCCACACTCCTACCACAGATCCAGTAAATCCTAGGAATCCAAGCAGCAAAGTCACTTTTGAAACAGGCAACTCTAGGTTTTGCACAAGCTGTGAGGGATCTAGCGGGCACTCCAGAAACTATAGTCATAGTTCCTATTCATTTGGCAGTTTTCATTCTCCCTTTGTAAACTTTCTAACAAGCTGTGTAACCTAGGTCATATCCCTGTTTTTTGGTGAACTTTAGTTTCCTCATCTGTGACATGGGACAATGAAGGTCTCTCCTTTGGGGATTTGTGAAATGACTTAAATGAACAACTGTCACATGTTCAGTATAGTGCCTGAAACTAATACGCCCTCTAGAAAGTTTTAATGATGCATAATCACTAACTCCATTTTCACATACATTCTTCCATCAAATCCTCAAAACGACCAGAGACATTACAGTGCCCATTTCACAGACCAGAGGAACTGAGGCATCACCTACAGGGAGTGAGCAGCAGAAATGGGATTTGAACCAGAGCCCTGGCCACAGTCAACACATCAGGGCCAAGGCTGTGCCACACAGTGAGAATATGAAAAGCAGCCTAGGAGGCAGTTATGTCTCCATGGATCTCAGACACAACACTCACACCTCCCCCACGCACACACACATCACACTCCCAGCTGCCCAGCAGGTGACACTTACCTGCAGAATTACACATTTTCCCCTGAATCTAATGAATCAAATCACCCAGGGAGTTCCTGGCTGCTGCAGAGGACATAGGGACCCCACCCACTGCCCTAGACAAGACCCTTCCTGACCTTGGTTTCCTCCAGGCATCCTCCTTAACCATTGCCTTACTGAGCCTGTACTTCTCTCTGGCAGTGCAGGGCACACTGGAAATCATGCAGTCATGTGCGATGATTCACTTAGTGCTTGTCTTTCCACTGGCTGTGAGCCCCAGGGCAGGCTTTGGCAGGGGAACTACATCTGTGCATCCCCTGCTCTATCCCCAATACCCAGTCCAGTGCCTGGCCTGACACAAGCAGGAATTCAGCAATCATTGTTGAATGATTGACAATTGGAGGCAACTAATATTTTCAGGCATCTCGTATGTCCTAAAGACTTGATGTTCATTTTCTCGTTGCCTTGTCATACCATTTCTTGTAAATTGGAATTAACAAATCTCATTTTACAGATGAGGAAAGTGGGGCTCAGAGCCATAATCATTGAAGCACTAGACTATGGCAGGTAAGAATGTGACCTCTGCCAACTTGCTTTCTATGGAACCAGAGGTAAATTCTTCATCTCCAGGATGGAAACAACGACCTTGCCTGTTCCAAAGGACCACTGTCAGGACTCAAAGATTGATGCGATGATTCAGTCTCTGGTACACAATCAATATCCTATAATTATTAGTGATGACTTTTACCAGTTCACATAGCTAATTTGCTGATGCTAATATCTGATTCAATTTTCGTTTCACAACACTAGAGAGAAACAAGTCAAGAAAGGTACAGAGCTAGGAACCTGGAGGTCATGTAGCTGCAGCTGGGTCTGGCTCCACACTGGACTTTTTCCTAAAATGAAAGACCTTGTTGTTTCTGATTCAGTGGAGCTGCCTGCAGGCTAAGAGCCCCAACTTTGACTGAATTTTGCCACCAGCCCAGGACAGGACTGGGGCTGACTGTGCTAAGGCTGGAAATGGGGTAGGAGAGGAAAGGGTCCCTAAGTCATGGAATTCCTACCCCAGAATAGCCATTTCACTCTGTCCTCCCCCAAACCTGGAATGAAAGTTTAATGGCCCCCAGGAAAGGTGCAGGATCCTGAGTGAATGAGTCTTTTTAAAGGATCCCCACCCCCGTGTCACTCTAGAGCAACAAGCATCATGGACCCAGGCTCTGAAGCCAAACCCCAGGCTTCACCCCTCCCTGACATGTGATTTAGGCAGTCACCTTCAGCGTTAGACCTCAGTTGTATATACAGAATGCATTAGAGAAAACACATTGTACTGCATTGCTATGGGGATCAGGTAAACATAACCGAAGAAATGCACTTGGCACCCAGTAGGCACTTTGTCAATATCAGGTGTCCCCACCTTTGTCTCTGAGTCCCCATCACTTTCCACATCTCTCTCTTGCCAGCTCATTTCAGGGCAGCAGTTGGAAGGAATTAGAATACCATCTTAGAGGCAAGCCTCAGGCCCTGTAGGCAGGATCCAGGGCCAAACACAACACCAGATTATTAAAACTGTGGACTGTAAACACCAGCATTACTAGCCAGAACACAGTGGCCACCAGACCACAGCCCAGCTGCTCCTCATGCACAGAGCCACACCTCCTGCTGCACCAGGTTTGGGATAGGCCAACTCCATTGGCAAAGGCTGCTGTGTTTCTGAACGGAATCCAGGGGACTTGGCCTGAGGGGTCAGTGCTGGGAGAGAACTGGGCCTTCCACCTGCCCCTGCCCTTGACCTGAGGACCTGACCAGGAACCCTGACCTAACAGTGGACTTCTTGGTCTCACACACAGACCAGGATGGGATCCCAGCACTCTCAGTTAGCAACTGTGAGAACTTGACCTCTCTGAACCTCCAGGATACTTATCTAAAGAGTGAAGAATCTGAGAGTCAACCATTGCCCCCAGATTATGGTGTGTGGTATTTTATAATCTACTGAAAGGACAGACTGGGACTGGACCTCTGTCTGTTTGGTTCATCCCCAAACGGGACAACAGTG
This sequence comes from Uropsilus gracilis, assembly GCA_004024945.1. Taxonomy (NCBI): domain Eukaryota; kingdom Metazoa; phylum Chordata; class Mammalia; order Eulipotyphla; family Talpidae; genus Uropsilus; species Uropsilus gracilis. Next base: position 1,434 of record PVHY01008458.1, on the reverse strand, counting down.
AGGTTGGAGACCAAACCCCATTGCAACTGGCATCCACATGGTCACTGGAGTTGTCATTTTATAGCACCCAGAGGTGAGCGATCTGGATGCAGTGGTAAGTGAGCAGGCCTTGGAGTAAAACATCTGGGTTTGAACCCCAGCATCCCGATGTTATAGATGCCATTGCTTCATCTGAGCTCCAGCAGCTTCATCTATAAACTGGGATATAACCTAGATCACTGGCCTCTTGCCCATTCAAGGAATGATTGAAATGATTAACAAGACTGCAACGTGTGTAGCGTAGAAGTAGAATGCATGCAGGAATGAGGCTGGCTTCCTTTCCAAAAAATTCGAGGAGCGACCATACAGACAATACCTGGCCTTTGACAAGCTCCCTGTAACTTTGTTGTCTTTTCTACAGAGATTATTGCTGCCTCGTCTCCCTCCCTTTTTTCCTCCTTAGTGCCCTCCCTCTCCTCCTCTTTCTTCCCTTTTTTCCCCCTTCTCCTGTCTCTGTCTCGCCTCTCTCATTGACTTCCTCCTGCCTCCTTCCTTCCTCTTTCCTTCTCTCCCTCTCTGTTTCTGCCCCCACCTTCCTTCCTACCAGTGAGACATGAATCAGACCCTCTGGGAATAATTAGAAGGAGAACAAGGGTAGAGGGTTCAACCCCCCCCCCATTCCCCAAACAGGTGCCAAACCCTTCTTGGCAGGTGCAGGCCAGGGCCTGGAAGGAGAGTCAGTGGCCACAACAAGAGAGGGGGTTTAGAAAAACAACCCACTCAAGTTACCTTCTAAAGGACTAAAGCTTTGGCCCTGAGACCTTCCTTGCAGTCCCTTCCTTCCTTTTGGAGACCAAACCCCATCGCAACTGGGGTCCACATGGTCACTGGAGTTGTCATTTTATAGCACCCAGAGGTGAGCAACCTGGGTGCAGTGGTAAGTGCGTGGGCCTTGGAGTAAAACAACTGGATCCTCAGCCTGAGAGGGGCTGAGGAGCTGGATGACTCTGGGGCCTTAGCACTTTGTTCCAGCCCAGAGGTCTGGGGAAGCCCCTTTGGAGGGGGAGAAGATGCTGGAAGTGGCCCTGGGACTCCCCCGAATCATGTTAGGGTCACAACCTCTCACAGAATGGGGTTGCTGCCTTCCCTGCCCAAGGTCCAGCTGGCCAGCTTGCCTGTCTGTGTCACCACCCAGCCTGGCTGAAACCCGAGCCAGAGAGATAGAGCCCAGGCCCAGCCAGCCAGTTATGTCTTAATGTAATTTAACTGTAATCGCAGCGTGTTTTCCTTCGCTATAATTAGTAAAATGTGGTTGTTTTCTGTGTTCCTGGAAGATGTCTGAACTGGAGCCAGCACCCTGTAGCTTTTCTGACAAGCTCTCCCAAACAGCCCACCAGCAACACCACGGCTTGACCCACACTTTCCTCCCTGAATCCAAGTGCTCCTGATCCCCAA